>JANJYJ010000332.1:0-41661 GCA_033220585.1 Dipteronia sinensis
AGTAGCAACTTCTCTCTGAGTCTCCATGTCAGTTTTCTTGCCATTCTTTCCATTCTGTTGGGCTGCAGCAAGCAATTTTGAAGGCATAGAATCGAGCTCATGGAGTACCTTTGTGATGTCAAGCACCAGACGCTCAGCAAGTGTCCTCGAAAAGTCTTCTCTGATGACCACTCGCAACACCGTCACATGCTGGGCGTCTGCCGGCATTGTGTATGCAGGCACAATCCATCCGAAGCGGCGTAGCATTTCAGCCACCTCGAATTCGTCATGGCGTTTGTTGTCCTTGAGAGAAAATGCCACCAGCGGAACGCCATCGTCCTTGGACACAATGTTGAAGCGGCCAGTTTTCTCCAATCCTTGTTTGAGAACCATGGCGTTTTCGTGACAATTCTCCATTACATTACGGTATCCTTCGAAGCCCAATCGGATGAGTTGGTAGTATTGAGCAATGACTTGACTTGAACCTTTCGAGAAGTTGAGTGTGAAAGTGGGTTGATCAGCTCCAAGATAGTTGATGTGGAAGATGAGTTCTTCAGGCAAGTCTTCTTTGCTCCTCCAAATGACCCACCCAATTCCGGCATACACAAGCCCGTACTTGTGGCCACTCACATTAATGCTCTTCACCAACGGAAGCCTAAAATCCCATTCGAGCTCTGGATAAATAAATGGAGCAATAAATCCACCACTGGCTGCATCAACATGAATTGGGGTGTCCCATCTGCAACATACAGGGAAAATATATAAGAGATTTGAAAAGGGTACAGAAAGATAAGTCAGTAGAGGATCTCAATCCATTTAAAAATGCTTTTGACACAGGTAAAACACTTCCAAACATATTAATTAATATAGATTAATGATTGATTAAATTATACGTACCCAGTTTGCTTATTCTTCTCAAGCAAAAGATCGTTCAAGAGCTTGACATCTTCGAATTCTCCATTGAGAGTAGAACCGAGAAGCAGCAACACAGATAGTGTTTTCATCTACCATTTCTACAGCTTTGACAGGGTCCATCACATAGTACCCTTCACTCAGCTTCACTTCCTTGAGCTCCACCTCAAAATATCTAGCAAATTTCTCCCAGCACACCTGAACATTGGCGCCGGTGACAATGTTGGGCTTGTCGTAGGGTAGGCCTTGGGCCTTACGTGTGTTCTGCCACTTTCTCTTAAAAGCAAGGCCATCCAGCATTATTGCCTCCGATGACCCAACGGTTCCAACTCCGACGGCTTGCTTCTGAGTCCTCCAATGGAGCATTAAAGAGGTGTGCTATCATGTTCACGCATCGATTCTGAGCTCAGTGGTGACAGGATACTCATCCATGTCGACATAGTTCTTGTTGATGGAAGCCATCATAAGCTTATCACACTCTGGCTCCATCCAAGTAGTCACAAACGAAGCCAAATTCACCTTGGATTCCCATCAAGCATCAGCTCGTCGTTTATGATCTGGTAAGCTGCGTCCTTTGGTATAGAGTTCTCCGGCATCTTGAACCTGCAGGATCATCAAAAACAACAACCACAAAACATTCAAAACAAATATAAATATATAATTACTGTCTAGCTAGGGAGACTCTCAAATATACTATATATGTTTTTGATAGTAATTATAAACATATTTAGTTATTTACGTACCGAGGAAGTGAAGTTCGGACATAGCGAGAGGCAAAGGTGGAGTGGATGGACTCGTCGGAATCGGAAGCTGTCTTTGAGAGAACCATGATTATTGATCACAAAGAGCAAATGTTTACAGAGAGACAGAGAGACAGAGAGACAGAGAGAGAGTTGTTAATTGCAAAGATGTTGTTTTTGATGAACAAGGGAATTGGGTATATATAGGAGGCTACGGTGGAAGGAAATGACGGACACTTGATGGAATCAACGTGTGAACAAAAGAATTATAAATAATATGACCTCTTCTTGTGGACTTTTTCTGACTAGTACTTTCCTTAAAAAAAATTAAAAATAACAAAGGCAAGACCAGAGAATACCGTAATTGACCTACTTATTTTAATAGAGGAATACAAGTGGCGGATCATAATTGAGACCGGGGGACCATCGCTCACATAAAAATATTCAACAATAAAAAATTATAAATAAAATATGTATTTTAAATTTAGCGACTATTTTTAACGGAGGAATACAAAATGTGTACAGTGTTTTAGAAGCATCGTACTAGACATGACACCGGTTCGGTTCGAACCGGAGAACCGAACCGAACCGAAACCGGAGAACCGAACCGGAACCGGCCGTCAGAAAATCGGAACCGGAACCGGAACTAGAAAAATCGAAAACCGGTCCCGGTCCCGTTCCGGTTCCGGTTCGCTTCAGCGAAGAACCGGGCGGTTCGAACTGGACCAGAATCGGCGGTTTCGGTTCCGGTTCGAACCGTCCGGTTCTTCTTTTAATTTTTTTTTTTTTTTTTAAAAAAAAACAAACCGTTGAGACCAACGGCCGGCTGACGTCAGCGGACCGTTGGCCTCCAAAGGTTCCCTTGTTTTTTTTTTTTTTTTTTCTTTTCATTTTCTTTTCTATAAATACCCCTACCCCTCCATTCATTTTTCCTCACCCCAATTTCCTCAGTTCTCTCTAATTCTCAATTCTCAATTCTCTCTAAACTTTCAATTCTCCAAGTCTCAATTCTCAAACTCCAAGTCTCCAAGTTTTCAATTTATATTATTTGCAATTACTAAGTTAGTAAGTTTCCAATTTATTTTATTTACAATTACTTAGTTTCTAATTTTATTTTATTTGCAATATTTCTTATTTCCAATTTATTTAATTTACAATTAGTCAATTACTAAGTTTCCAATTTCATTTATTTACAATTTATTTTATTTGCTATATATTCCAATTTATTTTATTTTAGTAGGTAAGGCGACATCCAAAGCGACTTCTCACATATAGCCTTTTATTCTACAGGATTGCCCAGTTTTAGGTGACATGTGAAGCGACTTCTCACATGTCGCCTCATAAGTAGCTTTTTGTTATATGAAGTTTTTCTCAGGTTAGGCGACATCCAATGCGACTTCTCACATGTCTCCTTTTGGTCAACGATGTGTATTTTAGACAGTTTTACCCCTCACTTATTGGTCTCCCTATATATTCCCACTTCCTTCTCTCTTGTATCCGTCCTCTATCCAACACACAAACACAAGAAACCCTCCCCCAAAATACTACAAGAGCTCATTTCACCTTCCATATCCACAAAATCCATCATCTAAACTTCTATCCCATTTCACCAAACACGACATAACCAACTTCCCTTCATTTCCCACCATTTCCCACCTTCAAAACCTACTCTTGGAGCACACAAATGGGAGCATCAAGGGAGAGGACAAACCAAGCACTTCAAGTCAACCAAGGAGGAGTTCTTCACTATAGTTTACTCTAAACTTTTCCCTCCTTACTTATTGTATTTTATTTGAGATGTCTTGTTTGTTAAGAATATGTTTTGTAGCCATGGGTTGTAATATGAACTAATTTCATCTTGGCTAAGGCACAGATGAAACCTTGTCCATGAATCATCAATAAGGACCATCACATTGATTCCATTGCAATGTGTTATGTATGTGTATTTCTTTTGCTTAATGCTTCTAGGTGCTAGCTACCACTTAGATGATATTTTGATTGTTGTGTGAAGGACCGAAAGGAGAAGCATACAATGTGCGATACAAGTCTAGTAAGATAGAAATATGCGATGCTAGCTTGTAGGATTCTATTGTATGTCATAGTTCTTAATGAATTTGTATGTAGTTCAGACAACCATGTAGAAATAGGTTGTTGGTGCATATAAATGTTGTCTTTATTCGCTTGATAGAGGTTAGAGACAAGTTATGGGCATATGAATCTATATATACAGTTGCATAATTTATCCAAAAAATATGTCTTGTGTTGATGAGAATTAGGAAGGTGGATTCAAAGCCTTAGCCTCATTTACATACGGTTTACAACCTCGTGTTTGAACTTGTTGCTTGTTTATTTTAGTTTCCATTATATTTAATTAAGAATATTTTTCAAACACAATAGGGGCACTCTAGCCATTTGAACATCTTGTCAAGTTCTGTCCCAGCCATACCAAACGTATAACTGTACAATCATACCAAACGTATAACAGTACATTTAACAATTTTGTCCCGGGTATTTCAAACACAATAAAGAACAGCTGTCCCGTCCCGTCCTGTTATGTCCTGTCCAGGTGCCAAACGCACCCTAAGGACACAGGTTAACAACTATAAAAATTCTAAAAGAGGAAAGACATTTATTACAAAAGTACATTTATTGTATTGATTGAAATAATAAATGTAATAAATATTGACATCTTTTAGTATTTTTCTAGTTGTTAACATGTGCTCTTAGGGCACTGGTTAATACTACCTAACTACCCTACTAAATAATCTCATTGAGTCATTGATTGGGGTAGATGTGCATGGGTCTAATTAAGGACTAATATTGCAGGGCAACGATGGAGTGTCAGGAAACAAAATCATTAATAATTCCAGGCTTTATCAAAATTATTGAAAATGATCAGTAATCTTCTAAATATATGGAATAATTTCAAATTATTGAAATTGAGTAATCTTCTAAATGGAATAATTTCACCAACATGGACATAGCTTAGCTGGTTGATAGACGAGCTTGGGGTTTAGGTAAATGACTCTCAGATCAGCGGCTCGAATCCTAACAATAACGAAAGCTTTCAAAAAAAAAATACACAGTCCATGATTAATAGATATTGTCAACAAAAAAAAAATTCAACTGCTGCCCAAAGTGGATTAGTGGTAAGAACACTAGTTTAGTCTGGGAATGTCCCAGATTTGAATTGTCCCATGTAACTGGTACGTAATATAATTTTTGTAATATATATATATACACACACACCGATGCACCCATTGTGATCATGTCTCTCTCGGTACAATCACCTGCAATCACATTAAAATTCTATTTTGTTTTTTTGTTTATATGCAACAATATACTAGTCCTTCGATGATGTGCGTGTATATTTATTATAAATTATTAGATTCGGGATCTCTTATATTTGTTTTTTCATGCCGGATCATAGTTTATATTTTATAACATGTGACAACCAGTTTACTATAATCCTCGTTTGACTATGATACTATAATACTATGTTAGTAACTATACATATGATACAAGTAGACTATGATACTATGTTAGTAACTATAAATATGATACCCACAAGCTTAAGCTTATAGAAAATGATCTAATAATAGTATTTAAACAATCTAAAATTATGGATTTGGACCCGCCCATAAGTGGTATATATGATCAACAGTGGAGTTTGAAATTAAACAAACTCGTCTCTATAGTGGCACACTGGCACACACAGAGTAGTAAATGCAACAGCTTTGAAATCACATTCAATGTGACTTAATTAGATTGGGTGGAGAAATGGTGCCCACGGTTCGGTTTCAGGACGGTTTCGAAGTTCAGTTTCAGGGCGGTTTCTGTTTCAAAACCACCGGTTCCGGTTCCATGGCACCCAAAAACGTAACCAAAACCGTGAAAACCGGTTTGGTTTTCGGTTTCGAACCTCCTGTTAGGCGGTTCGGTTTCAGTTTCAGTTTAGGTTTTTTTCATTTTCGGTTTCGGTTTTTTTTTTTCTTACTTTTTTGAATGTTGGATATAAGTAATAAGTCATATTAGTTTTGATTTATCATTATTTTGAATGTTGGATATAAGAAATAATGAGTAACGACGTGTATGTAATTGTATCTTCAAATTATCGATTGCCTCGTACCTTAAAAATTATAGAAGGGTGTTCATAGTACTGTTTGCTTTTCTATTTATGAACATGATAAAACTTCACATATATAACTATGGTGGTTTGTTCATGAGACGTAGCAGTGGGTTTATTAAATTTTACTACAAATTACAAGTTATTTTACGAAGACAATTTATACAATTATTATTGTACCAAAAAAGTTAAGACGACTGTTAAATTCTAACGTGTCGTATAGAACTTATTAAAAGGCGGTTGACATAAGAGTAAAAATAAATATTAGTTGTATATGAGTAGTTTTCCGTACACATAACAAGTCATAATGATGAAGAAAAACCTGTATTACTTTGTCTCTTTATATTATTACTTCACATTGTTTATTAAACAATACAATTTATTATGTTCAAGCAGAGGGTTTAACAGTTGCACAATCGTTCCAAACCTTTTCACTCTTAGCAATAACTTTGGTTGCATCAACTTCTTTGTGGTATGGAAGAGATACAACCAAAAACTCGTCATAGCAAGGCCGTCCGAACGTTGCAAGGTTATGACAACAAGCAGGTGAGACTGTTCCAGCTCCGAATAAGCTTGCTACGAGCTGATTGCCGCACCCTGTTTGCAGCTTTGCCGCACATTGCTCCAAGAAATTTTTAGTGCTCCTTGGCAACGGGGGAAGAGGAACAGCGAGCGCGGGTGATAGAATGACTATCTCGCTCAACAAGAAAAAAACGATTAAGCAAGAGTAGCTACCGATACCAGCCATAACTTTAAAGATTAATCTATTATATATTTTTTCTTTTTACTAAAAGGTGTTTGTTAGTCTCTTTCCTTTTTCGATGTTGTTGGAATGGAGGGTGAAAACCTCATTTATAAGTAGTGAAAATATAGGCCGAGTTAAGTTTTTAAAGCGTTTCATTAATTCTTTACTTCGTATTTATTGAATTTACTTGAACTGATATATAGCTAGTGTTTCAATTGATATTAAGTTATTATTATATACGTAAACCTTGTTCAATCATCTTACAATTTAATGATATCAATTAAAACATCATGTGACAATGCCAAACATGCATGAATCGGGTCACCAATTTATGCAGTAATTAACGTATTGGTAACCTTTTAATCTGTCACGTTATTAGTTGTCGAGATAAGTCAAAACAAAAGCAACCTTCAGAAATTATAAGATTTGTAGCATGATGAACAATTTACATAAAATCGTTTTGCTTTTATTTTATTTTTTTCCTTTTCATTGTCTTTGTATTAAATATTTTAATCTTTCATATTCAATATTAATCTTTCTTATTCAAAATTTTATTTTCGAAATAACAAAAAAAAAATAGTAGAATATATAATTTTTTTGGCTAAAAATATTAAGTCATTTAAGATATGAAAATATTATTGTGTACGCCAATATGCTTAGGTTGTCATCGAGTAATTTGTAATTAGCTAGAAAATTTATCAGCTAAGGAACACTTTTTTTTTCGGAAACTAATTATTTTGAAAAACAGCTGTCGAAACCAAATACATAGAATTTGTTTGTGAAAAGAATTTATTTTTTATATACATATAAAGTTGTTATTATCACTTATTGGTTCTCACAAAGTAATTTAAATAATATACACGATTTATTTCATTTACCCTAGAACGATTCTGTGACACTGTAATTGTTGCTAATTATGTTTAGAAAATAATATTATCGAGACAACAAAAACTCTCTGAACTTCATGAAACAGCGTTATCTAATTTTCCATTCCTACGAATACAATTTACAAATTTTATTTTTATATAAATTTTATTCTAATACTCAAAAACGTTTTCCAATAAAACTTAAAAACTTACTAGAATATAAATATAAATATAACTTAGATAAAAGTAATAAGTCATATTAGTTTTGATTTATCATTATTTTGAATGTTGGATATAAGAAATAATGAGTAACGACGTGTATGTAATTGTATCTTCAAATTATCGATTGCCTCGTACCTTAAAAATTATAGAAGGGTGTTCATAGTACTGTTTGCTTTTCTATTTATGAACATGATAAAACTTCACATATATAACTATGGTGGTTTGTTCATGAGACGTAGCAGTGGGTTTATTAAATTTTACTACAAATTACAAGTTATTTTACGAAGACAATTTATACAATTATTATTGTACCAAAAATGTTAAGACGACTGTCAAATTCTAACGTGTCGTATAGAACTTATTAAAAGGCGGTTGACATAAGAGTAAAAATAAATATTAGTTGTATATGAATAGTTTTCCGTACACATAACAAGTCATAATGATGAAGAAAAACCTGTATTACTTTCTCTCTTTATATTATTACTTCACATTGTTTATTAAACAATACAATTTATTATGTTCAAGCAGAGGGTTTAACAGTTGCACAATCGTTCCAAACCTTTTCACTCTTAGCAATAACTTTGGTTGCATCAACTTCTTTGTGGTATGGAAGAGATACAACCAAAAACTCGTCATAGCAAGGCCGTCCGAACGTTGCAAGGTTATGACAACAAGCAGGTGAGACTGTTCCAGCTCCGAATAAGCTTGCTACGAGCTGATTGCCGCACCCTGTTTGCAGCTTTGCCGCACATTGCTCCAAGAAATTTTTAGTGCTCCTTGGCAACGGGGGAAGAGGAACAGCGAGCGCGGGTGATAGAATGACTATCTCGCTCAACAAGAAAAAAACGATTAAGCAAGAGTAGCTACCGATACCAGCCATAACTTTAAAGATTAATCTATTATATATTTTTTCTTTTTACTAAAAGGTGTTTGTTAGTCTCTTTCCTTTTTCGATGTTGTTGGAATGGAGGGTGAAAACCTCATTTATAAGTAGTGAAAATATAGGCCGAGTTAAGTTTTTAAAGCGTTTCATTAATTCTTTACTTCGTATTTATTGAATTTACTTGAACTGATATATAGCTAGTGTTTCAATTGATATTAAGTTATTATTATATACGTAAACCTTGTTCAATCATCTTACAATTTAATGATATCAATTAAAACATCATGTGACAATGCCAAACATGCATGAATCGGGTCACCAATTTATGCAGTAATTAACGTATTGGTAACCTTTTAATCTGTCACGTTATTAGTTGTCGAGATAAGTCAAAACAAAAGCAACCTTCAGAAATTATAAGATTTGTAGCATGATGAACAATTTACATAAAATCGTTTTGCTTTTATTTTATTTTTTTTCCTTTTCATTGTCTTTGTATTCAATATTTTAATCTTTCATATTCAATATTTAATCTTTCTTATTCAAAATTTTATTTTCCAAATAACAAAAAAAAAATAGTAGAATATATAATTTTTTTGGCTAAAAATATTAAGTCATTTAAGATATGAAAATATTATTGTGTACGCCAATATGCTTAGGTTGTCATCGAGTAATTTGTAATTAGCTAGAAAATTTATCAGCTAAGGAACACTTTTTTTTTTCGGAAACTAATTATTTTGAAAAACAGCTGTCGAAACCAAATACATAGAATTTGTTTGTGAAAAGAATTTATTTTTTATATACATATAAAGTTGTTATTATCACTTATTGGTTCTCACAAAGTAATTTAAATAATATACACGATTTATTTCATTTACCCTAGAACGATTCTGTGACACTGTAATTGTTGCTAATTATGTTTAGAAAATAATATTATCGAGACAACAAAAACTCTCTGAACTTCATGAAACAGCGTTATCTAATTTTCCATTCCTACGAATACAATTTACAAATTTTATTTTTATATAAATTTTATTCTAATACTCAAAAACGTTTTCCAATAAAACTTAAAAACTTACTAGAATATAAATATAAATATAACTTAGATAAAAGTAATAAGTCATATTAGTTTTGATTTATCATTATTTTGAATGTTGGATATAAGAAATAATGAGTAACGACGTGTATGTAATTGTATCTTCAAATTATCGATTGCCTCGTACCTTAAAAATTATAGAAGGGTGTTCATAGTACTGTTTGCTTTTCTATTTATGAACATGATAAAACTTCACATATATAACTATGGTGGTTTGTTCATGAGACGTAGCAGTGGGTTTATTAAATTTTACTACAAATTACAAGTTATTTTACGAAGACAATTTATACAATTATTATTGTACCAAAAATGTTAAGACGACTGTTAAATTCTAACGTGTCGTATAGAACTTATTAAAAGGCGGTTGACATAAGAGTAAAAATAAATATTAGTTGTATATGAGTAGTTTTCCGTACACATAACAAGTCATAATGATGAAGAAAAACCTGTATTACTTTCTCTCTTTATATTATTACTTCACATTGTTTATTAAACAATACAATTTATTATGTTCAAGCAGAGGGTTTAACAGTTGCACAATCGTTCCAAACCTTTTCACTCTTAGCAATAACTTTGGTTGCATCAACTTCTTTGTGGTATGGAAGAGATACAACCAAAAACTCGTCATAGCAAGGCCGTCCGAACGTTGCAAGGTTATGACAACAAGCAGGTGAGACTGTTCCAGCTCCGAATAAGCTTGCTACGAGCTGATTGCCGCACCCTGTTTGCAGCTTTGCCGCACATTGCTCCAAGAAATTTTTAGTGCTCCTTGGCAACGGGGGAAGAGGAACAGCGAGCGCGGGTGATAGAATGACTATCTCGCTCAACAAGAAAAAAACGATTAAGCAAGAGTAGCTACCGATACCAGCCATAACTTTAAAGATTAATCTATTATATATTTTTTCTTTTTACTAAAAGGTGTTTGTTAGTCTCTTTCCTTTTTCGATGTTGTTGGAATGGAGGGTGAAAACCTCATTTATAAGTAGTGAAAATATAGGCCGAGTTAAGTTTTTAAAGCGTTTCATTAATTCTTTACTTCGTATTTATTGAATTTACTTGAACTGATATATAGCTAGTGTTTCAATTGATATTAAGTTATTATTATATACGTAAACCTTGTTCAATCATCTTACAATTTAATGATATCAATTAAAACATCATGTGACAATGCCAAACATGCATGAATCGGGTCACCAATTTATGCAGTAATTAACGTATTGGTAACCTTTTAATCTGTCACGTTATTAGTTGTCGAGATAAGTCAAAACAAAAGCAACCTTCAGAAATTATAAGATTTGTAGCATGATGAACAATTTACATAAAATCGTTTTGCTTTTATTTTATTTTTTTCTTTTCATTGTCTTTGTATTCAATATTTTAATCTTTCATATTCAATATTTAATCTTTCTTATTCAAAATTTTATTTTCCAAATAACAAAAAAAAATAGTAGAATATATAATTTTTTTGGCTAAAAATATTAAGTCATTTAAGATATGAAAATATTATTGTGTACGCCAATATGCTTAGGTTGTCATCGAGTAATTTGTAATTAGCTAGAAAATTTATCAGCTAAGGAACACTTTTTTTTTCGGAAACTAATTATTTTGAAAAACAGCTGTCGAAACCAAATACATAGAATTTGTTTGTGAAAAGAATTTATTTTTTATATACATATAAAGTTGTTATTATCACTTATTGGTTCTCACAAAGTAATTTAAATAATATACACGATTTATTTCATTTACCCTAGAACGATTCTGTGACACTGTAATTGTTGCTAATTATGTTTAGAAAATAATATTATCGAGTCGACAAAAACTCTCTGCACTTCATGAAACAGCGTTATCTAATTTTCCATTCCTACGAATACAATTTACAAATTTTATTTTTATATAAATTTTATTCTAATACTCAAAAACGTTTTCCAATAAAACTTAAAAACTTACTAGAATATAAATATAAATATAACTTAGATAAAAGTAATAAGTCATATTAGTTTTGATTTATCATTATTTTGAATGTTGGATATAAGAAATAATGAGTAACGACGTGTATGTAATTGTATCTTCAAATTATCGATTGCCTCGTACCTTAAAAATTATAGAAGGGTGTTCATAGTACTGTTTGCTTTTCTATTTATGAACATGATAAAACTTCACATATATAACTATGGTGGTTTGTTCATGAGACGTAGCAGTGGGTTTATTAAATTTTACTACAAATTACAAGTTATTTTCCGAAGACAATTTATACAATTATTATTGTACCACAAAAGTTAAGACGACTGTCAAATTCTAACGTGTCGTATAGAACTTATTAAAAGGCGGTTGAAATAAGAGTAAAAATAATTATTAGTTGTATATGAATAGTTTTCCTTACACATAACAAGTCATAATGATGAAGAAAAACCTGTATTACTTTCTCTCTTTATATTATTACTTCACATTGTTTATTAAACAATACAATTTATTATGTTCAAGCAGAGGGTTTAACAGTTGCACAATCGTTCCAAACCTTTTCACTCTTAGCAATAACTTTGGTTGCATCAACTTCTTTGTGGTATGGAAGAGATACAACCAAAAACTCGTCATAGCAAGGCCGTCCGAACGTTGCAAGGTTATGACAACAAGCAGGTGAGACTGTTCCAGCTCCGAATAAGCTTGCTACGAGCTGATTGCCGCACCCTGTTTGCAGCTTTGCCGCACATTGCTCCAAGAAATTTTTAGTGCTCCTTGGCAACGGGGGAAGAGGAACAGCGAGCGCGGGTGATAGAATGACTATCTCGCTCAACAAGAAAAAAACGATTAAGCAAGAGTAGCTACCGATACCAGCCATAACTTTAAAGATTAATCTATTATATATTTTTTCTTTTTACTAAAAGGTGTTTGTTAGTCTCTTTCCTTTTTCGATGTTGTTGGAATGGAGGGTGAAAACCTCATTTATAAGTAGTGAAAATATAGGCCGAGTTAAGTTTTTAAAGCGTTTCATTAATTCTTTACTTCGTATTTATTGAATTTACTTGAACTGATATATAGCTAGTGTTTCAATTGATATTAAGTTATTATTATATACGTAAACCTTGTTCAATCATCTTACAATTTAATGATATCAATTAAAACATCATGTGACAATGCCAAACATGCATGAATCGGGTCACCAATTTATGCAGTAATTAACGTATTGGTAACCTTTTAATCTGTCACGTTATTAGTTGTCGAGATAAGTCAAAACAAAAGCCACCTTCAGAAATTATAAGATTTGTAGCATGATGAACAATTTACATAAAATCGTTTGCTTTTATTTTATTTTTTTTCCTTTTCATTGTCTTTGTATTCAATATTTTAATCTTTCATATTCAATATTTTAATCTTTCTTATTCAAAATTTTATTTTCCAAATAACAAAAAAAAAATAGTAGAATATATAATTTTTTTGGCTAAAAATATTAAGTCATTTAAGATATGAAAATATTATTGTGTACGCCAATATGCTTAGGTTGTCATCGAGTAATTTGTAATTAGCTAGAAAATTTATCAGCTAAGGAACACTTTTTTTTTCGGAAACTAATTATTTTGAAAAACAGCTGTCGAAACCAAATACATAGAATTTGTTTGTGAAAAGAATTTATTTTTTATATACATATAAAGTTGTTATTATCACTTATTGGTTCTCACAAAGTAATTTAAATAATATACACGATTTATTTCATTTATCCTAGAACGATTCTGTGACACTGTAATTGTTGCTAATTATGTTTAGAAAATAATATTATCGAGTCGACAAAAACTCTCTGCACTTCATGAAACAACGTTATCTAATTTTCCATTCCTACGAATACAATTTACAAATTTTATTTTTATATAAATTTTATTCTAATACTCAAAAACGTTTTCCAATAAAACTTAAAAACTTACTAGAATATAAATATAAATATAACTTAGATAAAAGTAATAAGTCATATTAGTTTTGATTTATCATTATTTTGAATGTTGGATATAAGAAATAATGAGTAACGACGTGTATGTAATTGTATCTTCAAATTATCGATTGCCTCGTACCTTAAAAATTATAGAAGGGTGTTCATAGTACTGTTTGCTTTTCTATTTATGAACATGATAAAACTTCACATATATAACTATGGTGGTTTGTTCATGAGACGTAGCAGTGGGTTTATTAAATTTTACTACAATTACAAGTTATTTTACGAAGACAAGTTTATACAATTATTATTGTACCACAAAAGTTAAGACGACTGTCAAATTCTAACGTGTCGTATAGAACTTATTAAAAGGCGGTTGACATAAGAGTAAAAATAAATATTAGTTGTATATGAGTAGTTTTCCTTACACATAACAAGTCATAATGATGAAGAAAAACCTGTATTACTTTCTCTCTTTATATTATTACTTCACATTGTTTATTAAACAATACAATTTATTATGTTCAAGCAGAGGGTTTAACAGTTGCACAATCGTTCCAAACCTTTTCACTCTTAGCAATAACTTTGGTTGCATCAACTTCTTTGTGGTATGGAAGAGATACAACCAAAAACTCGTCATAGCAAGGCCGTCCGAACGTTGCAAGGTTATGACAACAAGCAGGTGAGACTGTTCCAGCTCCGAATAAGCTTGCTACGAGCTGATTGCCGCACCCTGTTTGCAGCTTTGCCGCACATTGCTCCAAGAAATTTTTAGTGCTCCTTGGCAACGGGGGAAGAGGAACAGCGAGCGCGGGTGATAGAATGACTATCTCGCTCAACAAGAAAAAAACGATTAAGCAAGAGTAGCTACCGATACCAGCCATAACTTTAAAGATTAATCTATTATATATTTTTTCTTTTTACTAAAAGGTGTTTGTTAGTCTCTTTCCTTTTTTGATGTTGTTGGAATGGAGGGTGAAAACCTCATTTATAAGTAGTGAAAATATAGGCCGAGTTAAGTTTTTAAAGCGTTTCATTAATTCTTTACTTCGTATTTATTGAATTTACTTGAACTGATATATAGCTAGTGTTTCAATTGATATTAAGTTATTATTATATACGTTAACCTTGTTCAATCATCTTACAATTTAATGATATCAATTAAAACATCATGTGACAATGCCAAACATGCATGAATCGGGTCACCAATTTATGCAGTAATTAACGTATTGGTAACCTTTTAATCTGTCACGTTATTAGTTGTCGAGATAAGTCAAAACAAAAGCCACCTTCAGAAATTATAAGATTTGTAGCATGATGAACAATTTACATAAAATCGTTTGCTTTTATTTTATTTTTTTCCTTTTCATTGTCTTTGTATTCAATATTTTCATCTTTCTTATTCAAAATTTTATTTTCCAAATAACAAAAAAAAATAGTAGAATATATAATTTTTTTGGCTAAAAATATTAAGTCATTTAAGATATGAAAATATTATTGTGTACGCCAATATGCTTAGGTTGTCATCGAGTAATTTGTAATTAGCTAGAAAATTTATCAGCTAAGGAACACTTTTTTTTTTCGGAAACTAATTATTTTGAAAAACAGCTGTCGAAACCAAATACATAGAATTTGTTTGTGAAAAGAATTTATTTTTTATATACATATAAAGTTGTTATTATCACTTATTGGTTCTCACAAAGTAATTTAAATAATATACACGATTTATTTCATTTATCCTAGAACGATTCTGTGACACTGTAATTGTTGCTAATCCTAATCTTATCACCGCTACCTCGATCTCAGTGGACGACACCCGTGCTTACCGCTTTACTTGTATTTCTACTTGTGAATGCATCACATAGATTTTATAAATTGTTTTGACGGACGTTTTTCTAACGGAAAAACTCATCGCATCAAATGGCGCCGCTGCTGAGGATCAGGTGTGCGTAGTAGTGATTAGATTAGTTTTAATACTATTAGTTTATTAGTTGTTTCTAGTTTTTTTTAGTTTCTTTTTATTGCTTTGGTAGTTTTGGTTTTTTGTTTGTTTCAGGACTCTATGGATTCCTTTTGGCAAAATTCAGGGTCAAGCTACGAGCCTAACGAGAATACCTACATCTCGTCATTCCATCCAAATTCCGTTGAAGATCAACTAAGAAATTTCATGAAGAATCATGTACGGGAGATTGAACAGATAATAGCTTCTCAACAAGAGACTCAAGCCTTCATTAAAGAGAAAACCACCCAAATGCTCAAATCCGTCCAGCAGTCCACCCCGGTAAATCAGAGTTGTTTCCAAGTTAAAGCAACCAAACCGGTGGATTCCTCCAATTTCTCAAAAGAAGACATGTATAAGCTCCGAATAGAATTTGAAGTGGAGCGAAGCAAGAGAATGGACGAGATAGACAGGATGATCAAGATGAACTAAGAGCTTATGAGCGTGAGCACAGAGCTAGTGTTGGAAAGTGGTGTGTTGAAGGAGGAGAATGAAGCACTTCAAGAGAGAGAAGCCTTGGGAATGGAAAAGGCGAGTAATCTACAAGAGTTGAACAAGAAACTATTATTTGAAGTGCAGATGCTCAGAGTTGAGAATTGTACTCTCAAGACGACAAATGGCGAAGTCTCCGACAAGAACAAAGAATTGGAAGAACGAATTGAGAGATTTGAAGCCGAAAAGAGTACCGCATCGAATGATTTGGAGAACTTAGCGAGGCTATCAAAAGATTTTGAAGATGAGATAGCTCACAAGTCAATGAAGATGCAAATGGAGGTTGACCAAAAAGCCAATGCCTTAGAGGAAGCAAATGTAGCACTAAGCAAAAAGAAGGAAGAGGTCAAGGCGTTACAAGTGACACAAATCAAACGTTCTCAAGACCAAGCATCAAAGGGGAGTTCCTCTAACTCTAATATCTTTTGCTATGCATGTTCTAGGATAGAGCATTTTAAGGCTAAAAATTACAAGCCAAATCAACATAGGAAAACTAGAGGTCCTAGGAATAGGCGGAGTCCATCTAGGGTCAAGCAAATATGGGTAAGGAAAGACCTAGTGCACTTATATAGAAACATGAAAAGGGAAAAGATAATGAAGTCACCTAAATTTATTTGGGTAGTGAAAAATAGGGATTTTCCTAACTTGGTCAAACCACCCTTAGAGGACCCTAGCCTATCCATGAATGCATCCCATTGAATAAGTTTGATGCATGTAGTTAGTTTTATGTTTTATGTTGTTTAAATTCAATAAATTGTGATGTTAGGATAGTTTTGTTCGAATGCTATATTTTGTGGATATTTGCACATTGAATTTATTGATTATATTTGTGGATGAAAGAGCCGGAGGCTCTTGTGCAAGTATGAATGCATGTGCTTTATATTGTTTAATTCGGTTTGGGGGTTGTTCATGCCCCATTCCGTCAATTTTGATAGAATGCATGATGTTAAGCTTGACTTGTGCTTTAATGATATATTGCATGAATTGCCTTTATTTTGTGAGTCTTGTTTGGGTCACTTTTATTTTGTTGGGGCATTGATTGTGGTTGATTAGTGCCTAGGGTTGTTTGAGTCATGTTAGGTGTGTGCCGCTAGGCCGGATTCTCTTGTCTTCAACATTGAGGACAATGTTGGGTTTTGGTTTGGGGGTGTAGACGCCTTTTTGAGTCGTCTTTTGTGTCTTGAGTCATTTATGTGTCTTATTTTCGAAAAAGTTGCTGCTTAGCAAGAATTTTGAGCTTATTTAGCTTAGTGAGATACCTGGAGCATAGTGTTTGTGGCGAATGTGTGTATGCTTTGTGTGCTTATTCAATAACTCTTAGTCACTTTAGGGGTCTCACTTGCACTTCATGGGCTAGTCTCATCTTCTAGTGTCCAAGTTTAGGGAACTCGGTGCTCAAGCGCCTTGTTCTAATAGTGGAGATTTCCCTTGTGAGATCACAAACACAAGCCAAAAGCGTGTATATTTGAGGGAAAATGTTTTTCAAATCTGTAAACACTATTCAAACACCATGCATAGTCTCACTACATCAAAAATCATCATTTGTCATTGAACATGCATCGTATATGTGGACTGGTTGACGAAAACTTTTATTCCCTTGGTAGATTAATCATTTGAAGTGATATTAGGCAATGTGTGTTTTAGCCACTCAAAAAGAAAGCCTAAATACTTCCCATTCCCGTAATATGTGTGCTCCCAAGCCAATTTTGAAGCCAAACACATATAGACTTTTCCATTCTACACCCACATTATCCATAACCCAAGCAACCTAAACACTTAGCCAACCCTCTCTTAATTGATTTTGTTGAGGCTTAAGAATGTAAATTTGTGCTTTAATTTGATAAATGGTGTGTGTAAGGACCTTGATTTTATGATTGGCTTATTTCATGACAAACCACACCACATTGAGGATGATTGTGTAATGGGTAGCTTAGGTCCGTGTCGGCAAGCTTCCAAGCATCTCCATGACTTCAAGAGCAAAATGTATACTCACTTGACTTTGTCTCTTGAAGAGTTTAGGTGCACACACACACTTCATGCATGCCTTGTTCATCTTGCATTTGTGTTCTAATTATTTATATGTGTGCATCCATTACACATTTCACACTTGCACCTCATTGTTAGATCTAAGTGTGGTTTTGTGTGGTGTAATTCGTTTCCGTTTGTGTGATCGGAAACGTCCACGCTTGCACGATGGTATGCATGTCTTAGTGCGATGGTTGACCATTTGAGAAGGTCTCATTCTTCTCTTGGTTAAGTGTTAGTTTTGGTTTGGTTGTTTGGAGTAAAGTGTCTAGTTTCAAAAGAGTGGTTTTCAATGTTTTAAATGTTTTTCAAAACTGACCTTTGTATGGTCTTGTGACCATAACATTTTACACAAAGATCCAAAATGAGTTTTGAAAATTTCTGGATAAACTAGACACCCATACCTTTCCAACGGTATATTATTCGTAATATTGCATAACCGTTTGGATTGGTTTTGAAATCTCCAAAGTGACCACTAAAACAGGGCAACTCTGTTTTTGTCCGAATCTGACCTTTGGTCACTCTTTTGATCATAACTCTTTCTAAAAAAATCAAAATCGCATTCTGTAAAAAGGATTCGAAAGAATACTTCCATACCTTTCTAACGGTATATCATACAAAAGGTTTCGATATACACCCTAGGTTGACCGCTTGCTAGAGGTATATACCAACACTATACACCATAGATTGGTTACATTTGTCAAAAAGTGCGTAATTGAGAGTTTGTTGCAATTGCCCCAATATTCACTTACGAGTCCATCAACTCCGTAGTTCCATCATCATACATTCATCACTCCATTTTCATCCCATTTTATTTGCTTTCATAGTTTAGTTTATATTATATTTTCATTCACCATCACTTTTACTTTTACGCATACTAGTTATATTAATCATAATCTTATCACCGCCACCCCGATCTCAGTGGACGACACCCGTGCTTACCGCTTTACTTGTATTTCTACTTGTGAACGCATCGCATAGGTTTTATAAATTGTTTTGACGGACAGTTTTCTAACGGCAAAAATCATCCCATCACGTACTGATGGAATTATATAAGAACATTGATATAATATATACAAAGATATAGTAATTCAAAGTAAAAAATAAAGACAAAAGTTGTGTAATGTTTGGTTCGTAACGCTATCGAACTCGTTCAATAATGCAACATAGCTTCAGTTATGAAACCCTCTAAAGGCGTGTCAATCATCCTTATATTATTTAAACTTATTTTAAAAGAAGTATTACAATTATTTTTGACATGAAACAAGTTAAGAGTCTGTCGGGATGGTTCAAATATCTACCCCGTCATGTCTGTAAACTGCACATGA
This sequence comes from Dipteronia sinensis, assembly GCA_033220585.1. NCBI lineage: Eukaryota > Viridiplantae > Streptophyta > Magnoliopsida > Sapindales > Sapindaceae > Dipteronia > Dipteronia sinensis. Next base: position 19,330 of record JANJYJ010000332.1, read on the forward strand.
TAAAATTTGAATCTCCACCACTAACGTCCTGACAGAGCCAGAGATGGTTTCCAGAGGTGGCACCGTAAAATAATGAGTTATATCATGTATTTTAGAGGGTATGTTATAGAAAAAATTAATAAAAAATACCGTTAATGTGTATTCATTTGTCAATTGATACTTTAGTAGTTGGAATACAAGTTGATTTATAGAGTTGGAATATCTAAAATTACTCTAAAATACTATAAAAAAAAATTATGGTTCTTTATTCATGATTCGATAATTGTGTTTTAGGAGTTAGAAAACTAATTAAAATTTAAATTGTACTCATAATATTTTCTCATATACTAGTATCCAAAAACTATTTTAATTTTAAAAAATTATAAAAGTTTTTTTGATAAAATATCATAATAGTTAAACATAAATATATTTATATGTTTTTGAAATATTATAATAATTCGAGGTTTGAGGAGAGGAAGATATTCGAAAATACAGCCTCGTAGTGTGGGTGTGAGGCGCATACTATTAGGGCAATCTCATCCTCTCTAATATATGTAAGGGCGCCGATATTGACATTCATAAAACTTATTAGTACACCCATATTTTTATTAAAAAAAATTAATTATAAAAATACCCCAATAGAAATTTACCAATAAGGACAAGTTGCTTTAATTAAAAATAAATCAAATACAATAAACACTCATTAATTATACTCATATCTTCAACTATATTTCTTTATTAAAAAAAAACTTATGATAAACCTTAATTTTTATGATAAACCATAATTAAATTCTAATTTTATTTCAAGTATTAAACTTTCTCATCATCATATGATTATCATATTATTTTTGTCTTTTTTATGTATAGTTATGAACTCTACCAATAAACAATTTTTTTTTAACAATAGCTGTAAATATTAACTAGTGTTTTTTTTAAGATAGTCGTAGATATCAATAAGTTGTTTTTTTTTAAGATAGTTGTATAAATAAGAGAATTCTAGATTGAAAATCTATTGACCTCATATACGGTTCCACATTCCTTTTTGTATGACTCCTACATTCGAGAAATTTCTAAAAGTAAACTGGACCATCGTTAAAAAAGGATTTAATTCCAAAAATATTATGATTTTTTTTATAAATTGGGTGTGATAATAATTTAAAAGTGTTTACAAATAATATGTATTAAAATGAATATATTTATGGGTATGTATATTGACACCTATAAAACTAATTAGTACATCCATGTCTAAAATTTAAAAAATATATATTACTATAAACACTCATCATAATACCAATAGTGCCCTTATTGCAATAAATATATTAATTTTAATACATTTTATTTATAAACCCTCTTAGCTTATAAACACACCCGGTTTATAAAAAAAAATTATATTATTTTTGAATCAAATTCTCTTCCAATGATGGTCTAATTTACTTTTGGAAATATCTCAAATGTAGGAGTCTTATAAAAGGGAAGATGTAGGACTGGATCGAAATGCCAATATTACCTTTATTAAAATGAATTTACTTATTTTCAAGCATTTTATTTTTAAACAATTTTAAAGAATTAATGCACCATTTAATCCTTTCATCATCTTGAAAACGAATAAAGATTCATTATATTTCTTTTGAATATAAAGGGGAATGAATTGTTTTTGCGTCGAATTTCAAAAGAAAAAAAATTGTTTTGGGCTTTAATTAGAGTTCTAGTTCATGATGGTTTCCCAGTGTGGAAAAGATCCAATGAGATCTCATGCCATTGAAAAATACCAGACATTGGCGTTACTATAGGTAAGGAGTTTTGTTTTTGGAGTCCATAATCCATTAATTGGATCAGATCCAAAGCAATGAGTTTGAGAACTAATTACCTCTACTGCGTATTTATTTGTTTTCGGAGTCCATGATTACAGGCCAATAAAAGACTACTTCAGGGTGGGTTGTAGTTAAAGAGAAATGGCAACTATGGAATTCAGGCTGGAACAAATCAACATTTTACCACAGATGCCGATGTTGATATCAAGGAAAATTTGGTTGTAATTCGAAATATAGAAGTTCAAGTCATGATTTTTCGAATAGAATTAGGGTTTAATTATCATTAGTTTTCTCTTTGAAAAAACAAATTAAATAGTGTAATATAGGTTTAAGATAAGATGGGTGTAGCTAATGGATATACGTAGTATTTGACTAACTTTTAATTAAAATAATTTGTTCTTATTAGTCATTTTATGAATGAATATTTTTATAATTAATTTTTTTAATAAAAGTTGGGTGTGTAAATCATTTTATAGGTGTCGATATCGCCACCCTATATTTATTTCAATGAAGATACTATTGGCATTATGATGGGTGTTTGTAGTAGTATTTATTTTTTAAATTTTAGATTTGAGTTTACTTATAAAAATGGGTATATTAATAAGTTTTATGAGTGTCAATATCCATAACCTATATTTAAATGTGTTGGTTGACATGTTTTAATTATATAAATTAACACATTGATTATTTAAAAAGAAATAACATATCAAAAGTATAATATTATATTGATTATTTAAAATAACAATAATGTTACTTTGTCCATATTTGGTGTCCAAATCTAGTGCCCAAGTGATGTGGCATCATTGTTATCCATTCATTTAAATTGTATTAAATTTGCATAATTTAAATGAATTAATTACAGTGTTACTATATTATTTGGATACCAGATTTGGACATCAGATTTAAGTAAATAGCATTACTCTAAAAATAAATAACATGTCAAAAGTATAATATGGTATTAGGGTGAGTGAGATAAGTAAGACGGTAAGATAAAACAAAAGGGTGTTGATATTGTCATCCATAAAAATGATTTACACACCCATATTTTATTAAAAAAATATTTATTTACAAACATACCTCAATACAAATTGACCAAGAAGGATAAATTATTTTAATTAACAACTAAATTTAATATTATGTACACCCATTACTTACATCAATCACACCTTCAACTACATTAAATTCTTTTTTTATATACAAAAGAAACAAATAAATGAGTTATAAACTCTAATTTTTAGAAAAATGCCAGGAATCGAGATTGATTGGAAGCAAGCAACTAGTTAACTGATTTGAGGCAAGGTCATTTCCAAAATAACAGAATGCAAGAAGTTCCAACCGATTTATCATAAGCCTTCTCCAAATCAATCTTGATGCCATCTGCGCACTTCTCTTTTCTCTTTTTTTTTTTATTTTTAGAAACTTCTCCCTTTGATGGCCATCTGCACAATTCTCCTTTTTTTTTGTTTACAGAAACTTCTCCCGTTTTTCTCTGTGCAGTGGCTCATCTAACATTCAAACACCCAAATATCATAAAAAGAAAGAAACATATGTAAACAACCAATAAGTATGATTGCTTATCAAAACTGATCGATCTGGTTTCCTCCAAGCATTAAGCTTTAAAAAAAAAAATTTGGATGTATTAATAATATAAGAAAGTTTGTAAATAAAATGGATTTAAATGAGTACATTCATTTCAATAAGGGTACTATTGGTATTATGAAGAACGCTTATATTTATGGTTTAATTTTAAATTTTAAAAATGGGAATACTTAATTATAAATATGGGTGGCAATATCCGCACCCAAAACAAAATTATTTGAATGAGAAAATAATATTAGTTGAGATACAACATATATATTATGATTCGATTTTCATTTATATTTAAGATACAAGAGATACTATATAATTATATAGAATAAAAAATATTTTTTTTATCTGATTTGATGGAAAAATATTAGATGTCTCATTTATAAAAATAAAACAAGCGAAAACAAACTGTTTTCATCAAATTATTGTAAGCATAGATGACACAGTCTATCGAGTAACTCCAACATTAGAAGTTGCACTTTCAGTTGCAAGTCATGTCACAGAACTCTGGTTCAATTCTTTGATTTCTTTTATTTGGGTAGTATGCTATGCTCCGTGTTGAGCTCAGTTTGTTCTTGCTTGTACGAATCGGATACTATATGCTTTTGTGGACTGCATGGTCATCATCACTTGTAGGAGTAAACAAAATCAGTTTTCAAGAAAACAATGGAAGTCTGCAACGTCTCTGCATCAGGTTGCAATAAATTTATATGTTTAAAGGCGACTAGCTAGCTAATTAATTTACGTGTGATGAGATGATCAAGTCAACTTTACATCATTAGCCTGACATCAGGTTATTCACAAACCTAATTAATGTGTTAATTGTTAAGGGGAATCCACAAACCATTGATTTGGATGGCTCAAACTAATTCATAATTGAGCTCCTTATTGTTTGTTCAGGTTTTTCGTCAATCACCTTTAACAAACTTTACACACAATATCGATCAACACTGTATGTTACACACAAAAATTGTTAAAAGTAATTTGGTTTCTGATTTTGCTCTTGTTTCCAATCTTTTTAGGCAATTATCTTACCTGGTTTTAATTGCAGCTGAGATCGAAGGGCTGGTTTTTTTTTACTATAGGACTTACTGTCTCTTATATCTTAAATTAAGATAAATCTGTTTGTTTGTTTTTTTAACTTATATCTTATTTTAAGATATATATGTATTTTAAAAAAAGTAAAAAAATTTGACTTTTATCTTATTAAAAAAGTGCTATAATAGAGTTTTTTTAGGAAATTTCCATAAATGTCCTATAACAATTCATATATTTACAATTTTATCCGCACATAATAAAATTTTAAAAATCAATTTTCTAAAAATTCTCAATTAAAAAAAAACTCTAACACAATCAAATCAATTTAACATTTGTAATAAGTCATCCAAAATAAAAAAAATAAACATATTATGGTATCTTAATTTATAAAACTTATCCATATATATCTATAAGAAATTAAGATCTTATAAAACTTTAGATAAAAATACAAACTACCCGAGACCGAGACGTCATATATCTCTTTAACATTAATTTGAAGAACATCATTGTGATTCATGAATATTCCAAAGGTCCTTTACTATATCAAAGTCAACATGCACATGATTACATGAAGCAGTTGTTTAGACAATTAAAGAAATTTTTAAAAGAATTTAAATAACTAAACATTAATTATTCGTAAACATAAAAACTGAATTAAACACATCTTAATTAACAGGATAATATGATAACCGATAAGGACGTACATAAGGTCATGAAAGATAAAAACTCGATAATAATAAAACACATTCAAAAGGGCATGTAGTCAGGAACAGATCCAGGATTATGTTCCAGGGGGGACGCCGTGAAATAATAAGTTAAATCGACATATATCTTAGAGGTTAATTAAAAAAATGTTGTTTTTTTAAAACAATTAATTTTTTCATTAATTATTTTAAATGAATAATAATATTTTAGTGACATAAATTATCTTAATTTGTGCATTTAAGAAAAACATTTAAGATGATGAAATTTCACTATTAAAACAATCATAGTCTTTTTCTAATATCCAAAAGCTATTTTAATTTTTAAAAATTATAAAAGTATGCTTGATAAAACTTCTTAATAATTAAACATAAATATATGTTTATGTTTGACATGTTTTAATTATATAAATCAACACTTAAAAAAAAGCAAAAGCTAAATAAATAACTTATCAAAAGTATGACATTATATTACAGTACTAGGGTGAGATAAGTAAGATTTGGAGAGAGAGAGAGAGAGAGAGAAAATATTTTAAAGAAATAATAAAATTAGTTAATATAGAATTGAGTAAGTGTAATTTTGATAAGAAAAAATTACAACTGATATAACAGAATATATATGTTGCGATTTGATTTATATTTGAGATATAAAGAAATAATAATAATATATTTAGAATCAAATATATTTTCTACGTGATTACGAGAAAACTATTAACATTTAATTTATAAAAGAATTAGAAAATCTAAATATCAAATAAGGGTAAAAGCATAAAAATCTGAAAATTTAAGGGATTAATTTATAAAACTATAAAAATTTAAAGAGTATGAAACAAGGGTAAAAATGTAAAAATCTGAAACCTTAGGGGAAAGTTTAGAAATATATAAAACTTCAGGGGAGGGAGTGGCCCCCTCTCGTCCTCACTTGGCTCCGTCCCTGCATGCAGTAGAGTACGTGCAAGAAGCTTAAAACCACAACTAATTAAGCTACTTAGTACTAGTAGCTAGGTCTGGTCTTGCTCAATACCACCACATGACCATGTATTTATATAATCTGGTCTTGTAAGGGTGTGGGTGCAGTTTCTATAAATGCAGATTAGCACTTCGCTTAGATAATAATATGTTTTACTTCGTATTTATTGAATTTACTTGAACTGATATATAGCTAGTGTTTCAATTGATATTAAGTTATTATTATATACGTAAACCTTGTTCAATCATCTTACAATTTAATGATATCAATTAAAACATCATGTGACAATGCCAAACATGCATGAATCGGGTCATCAATTTATGTAGTAATTAACGTATTGGTAACCTTTTAATCTGTCACGTTATTAGTTGTCGAGATAAGTCAAAACAAAAGCAACCTTCAGAAATTATAAGATTTGTAGTATGAAGAACAATTTACATAAAATCGTTTTGCTTTTATTTTTTTTTCCTTTTCATTGTCTTTGTATTCAATATTTTAATCTATCATATTCAAAATTTTATTTTCCAAATAACAAAAAAACAAAATAGTAGAATATATAATTTTTTTGGCTAAAAATATTAAGTCATTTAAGATATGAAAATATTATTGTGTACGCCAATATGCTTAGGTTGTCATCGAGTAATTTGTAATTAGCTAGAAAATTTATCAGCTAAGGAACACTTTTATTTTCGGAAACTAATTATTTTGAAAAACAGCTGTCGAAACCAAATACATAGAATTTGTTTGTGAAAAGAATTTATTTTTTATATACATATAAAGTTGTTACTATCACTTATTGGTTCTCACAAAGTAATTTAAATAATATACACGATTTATTTCATTTATCCTAGAACGATTCTGTGACACTGTAATTGTTGCTAATTATGTTTAGAAAATAATATTATCGAGACAACAAAAACTCTCTGAACTTCTTGAAACAGCGTTATCTAATTTTCCATTCCAATGAATACAATTTACAAATTTTATTTCTATATAAATTTTATTCTAATACTCAAAAACGTTTTCCAATAAAACTTAAAAACTTACTAGAATATAAATATAAATATAACTTAGATAAAAGTAATAAGTCATATTAGTTTTGGTTTATCATTATTTTGAATGTTGGATATAAGAAATAATGAGTAACGACGTGTATGTAATTGTATCTACAAATTATCGATTGCCTCGTACCTTAAAAATTAAAGAATGGTGTTCATAGTACTGTTTGCTTTTCTATTTATGAACATGATAAAACTTCACATATATAACTATGGTGGTTTGTTCATGAGACGTAGCAGTGGGTTTATTAATTTTACTACAAATTACAAGTTATTTTCCGAAGACAATTTATACAATTATTATTGTACCACAAAAGTTAAGACGACTGTCAAATTCTAACGTGTCGTATAGAACTTATTAAAAGGCGGTTGACATAAGATTAAAAATAAATATTAGTTGTATATGAATAGTTTTCCGTACACATAACAAGTCATAATGATGAAGAAAAACCTGTATTACTTTCTCTCTTTATATTATTACTTCACATTGTTTATTAAACAATACAATTTATTATGTTCAAGCAGAGGGTTTAACAGTTGCACAATCGTTCCAAACCTTTTCACTCTTAGCAATAACTTTGGTTGCATCAACTTCTTTGTGGTATGGAAGAGATACAACCAAAAACTCGTCATAGCAAGGCCGTCCGAACGTTGCAAGGTTATGACAACAAGCAGGTGAGACTGTTCCAGCTCCGAATAAGCTTGCTACGAGCTGATTGCCGCACCCTGTTTGCAGCTTTGCCGCACATTGCTCCAAGAAATTTTTAGTGCTCCTTGGCAACGGGGGAAGAGGAACAGCGAGCGCGGGTGATAGAATGACTATCTCGCTCAACAAGAAAAAAACGATTAAGCAAGAGTAGCTACCGATACCAGCCATAACTTTAAAGATTAATCTATTATATATTTTTTCTTTTTACTAAAAGGTGTTTGTTAGTCTCTTTCCTTTTTTTGATGTTGTTGTAATGGAGGGTGAAAACCTCATTTATAAGTAGTGAAAATATAGGCCGAGTTAGGTTTTTAAAGCGTTTCATTAATTCTTTACTTCGTATTTATTGAATTTACTTGAACTGATATATAGCTAGTGTTTCAATTGATATTAAGTTATTATTATATACGTAAACCTTGTTCAATCATCTTACAATTTAATGATATCAATTAAAACATCATGTGACAATGCCAAACATGCATGAATCGGGTCACCAATTTATGCAGTAATTAACGTATTGGTAACCTTTTAATCTGTCACGTTATTAGTTGTCGAGATAAGTCAAAACAAAAGCCACCTTCAGAAATTATAAGATTTGTAGCATGATGAACAATTTACATAAAATCGTTTGCTTTTATTTTATTTTTTTCTTTTTCATTGTCTTTGTATTCAATATTTTCATCTTTCTTATTCAAAATTTTAATTTCCAAATAACAAAAAATAAATAGTAGAATATATAATTTTTTTGGCTAAAAATATTAAGTCATTTAAGATATGAAAATATTATTGTGTACGCCAATATGCTTAGGTTGTCATCGAGTAATTTGTAATTAGCTAGAAAATGTATCACCTAAGGAACACTTTTTTTTTCGGAAACAAATTATTTTGAAAAACAGCTGTCGAAACCAAATACATAGAATTTGTTTGTGAAAAGAATTTATTTTTTATATACATATAGAGTTGTTACTATCACTTATTGGTTCTCACAAAGTAATTTAAATAATATACACGATTTACTTCATTTATCCTAGAACGATTCTGTGACACTGTAATTGTTGCTAATTATGTCTAGAAAATAATATTATCGAGACAACAAAAACTCTTTGAACTTCATGAAACAGCGTTATCTAATTTTCCATTCCTACGAATACAATTTACAAATTTTATTTTTATATAAATTTTATTCTAATACTCAAAAACGTTTTCCAATAAAACTTAAAAACTTACTACAATATAAATATAAATATAACTTAGATAAAAGTAATAAGTCATATTAGTTTTGGTTTATCATTATTTTGAATGTTGGATATAAGAAATAATGAGTAACGACGTGTATGTAATTGTATCTACAAATTATCGATTGCCTCGTACCTTAAAAATTAAAGAATGGTGTTCATAGTACTGTTTGCTTTTCTATTTATGAACATGATAAAACTTCACATATATAACTATGGTGGTTTGTTCATGAGACGTAACAGTGGATTTATTAAATTTTACTACAAATTACAAGTTATTTTCCAAAGACAATTTATACAATTATTATTGTACCACAAAAGTTAAGACGACTGTCAAATTCTAACGTGTCGTATAGAACTTATTAAAAGGCGGTTGACATAAGAATAAAAATAATTATTAGTTGTATATGAATAGTTTTCCTTACACATAACAAGTCATAATGATGAAGAAAAACCTGTATTACTTTCTCTCTTTATATTATTACTTCACATTGTTTATTAAACAATACAATTTATTATGTTCAAGCATAGGGTTTAACAGTTGCACAATCGTTCCAAACCTTTTCACTCTTAGCAATAACTTTGGTTGCATCAACTTCTTTGTGGTATGGAAGAGATACAACCAAAAACTCGTCATAGCAAGGCCGTCCGAACGTTGCAAGGTTATGACAACAAGCAGGTGAGACTGTTCCAGCTCCGAATAAGCTTGCTACGAGCTGATTGCCGCACCCTGTTTGCAGCTTTGCCGCACATTGCTCCAAGAAATTTTTAGTGCTCCTTGGCAACGGGGGAAGAGGAACAGCGAGCGCGGGTGATAGAATGACTATCTCGCTCAACAAGAAAAAAACGATTAAGCAAGAGTAGCTACCGATACCAGCCATAACTTTAAAGATTAATCTATTATATATTTTTTCTTTTTACTAAAAGGTGTTTGTTAGTCTCTTTCCTTTTTTGATGTTGTTGGAATGGAGAGTGAAAACCTCATTTATAAGTAGTGAAAATATAGGCCGAGTTAAGTTTTTAAAGCGTTTCATTAATTCTTTACTTCGTATTTATTGAATTTACTTGAACTGATATATAGCTAGTGTTTCAATTGATATTAAGTTATTATTATATACGTTAACCTTGTTCAATAATCTTACAATTTAATGATATCAATTAAAACATCATGTGACAATGCCAAACATGCATGAATCGGGTCACCAATTTATGCAGTAATTAACGTATTGGTAACCTTTTAATCTGTCACGTTATTAGTTGTTGAGATAAGTCAAAACAAAAGTCACCTTCAGAAATTATAAGATTTGTAACATGATGAACAATTTACATAAAATCGTTTGCTTTTATTTTATTTTTTTCCTTTTCATTGTCTTTGTATTCAATATTTTCATCTTTCTTATTCAAAATTTTATTTTCCAAATAACAAAAAAAATAGTAGAATATATAATTTTTTTGGCTAATAATATTAAGTCATTTAAGATATGAAAATATTATTGTGTACGCCAATATGCTTAGGTTGTCATCGAGTAATTTGTAATTAGCTAGAAAATTTATCAGCTAAGGAACACTTTTTTTTTTCGGAAACTAATTATTTTGAAAAACAGCTGTCGAAACCAAATACATAGAATTTGTTTGTGAAAAGAATTTATTTTTTATATACATATAAAGTTGTTATTATCACTTATTGGTTCTCACAAAGTAATTTAAATAATATACACGATTTATTTCATTTATCCTAGAACGATTCTGTGACACTGTAATTGTTGCTAATCCTAATCTTATCACCGCTACCTCGATCTCAGTGGACGACACCCGTGCTTACCGCTTTACTTGTATTTCTACTTGTGAATGCATCGCATAGATTTTATAAATTGTTTTGACGGACGGTTTTCTAACGGAAAAACTCATCGCATCAAATGGTGCCACTGCTGAGGATCGGTGTGCGTAGTAGTGATTAGATTAGTTTTAATACTATTAGTTTATTAGTTGTTTCTAGTTTTTTTTAGTTTCTTTTTATTGCTTTGGTAGTTTTGGTTTTTTGTTTGTTTCAGGACTCTATGGATTCCTTTTGGCAAAATTCAGGGTCAAGCTACGAGCCTAACGAGAATACCTACATCTCGTCATTCCATCCAAATTCCGTTGAAGATCAACTAAGAAATTTCATGAAGAATCATGTACGGGAGATTGAACAGATAATAGCTTCTCAACAAGAGACTCAAGCCTTCATTAAAGAGAAAACCACCCAAATGCTCGAATCCGTCCAGCAGTCCACCCCGGTAAATCAGAGTTGTTTCCAAGTTAAAGCAACCAAACCGGTGGATTCCTCCAATTTCTCAAAAGAAGACATGTATAAGCTCCGAATAGAATTTGAAGTGGAGCGAAGCAAGAGAATGGACAAGATAGACAGGATGATCAAGATGAACTAAGAGCTTATGAGCGTGAGCACAGAGCTAGTGTTGGAAAGTGGTGTGTTGAAGGAGGAGAATGAAGCACTTCAAGAGAGAGAAGCCTTGGGAATGGAAAAGGCGAGTAATCTACAAGAGTTGAACAAGAAACTATTATTTGAAGTGCAGATGCTCAGAGTTGAGAATTGTACTCTCAAGACGACAAATGGCGAAGTCTCCGACAAGAACAAAGAATTGGAAGAACGAATTGAGAGATTTGAAGCCGAAAAGAGTACCGCATCGAATGATTTGGAGAACTTAGCGAGGCTATCAAAAGATTTTGAAGATGAGATAGCTCACAAGTCAATGAAGATGCAAATGGAGGTTGACCAAAAAGCCAATGCCTTAGAGGAAGCAAAGGTAGCACTAAGCAAAAAGAAGGAAGAGGTCAAGGCGTTACAAGTGACACAAATCAAACGTTCCCAAGACCAAGCATCAAAGGGGAGTTCCTCTAACTCTAATATCTTTTGCTATGCATGTTCTAGGATAGAGCATTTTAAGGCTAAAAATTACAAGCCAAATCAACATAGGAAAACTAGAGGTCCTAGGAATAGGCGGAGTCCATCTAGGGTCAAGCAAATATGGGTAAGGAAAGACCTAGTGCACTTATATAGAAACATGAAAAGGGAAAAGATAATGAAGTCACCTAAATTTATTTGGGTAGTGAAAAATAGGGATTTTCCTAACTTGGTCAAACCACCCTTAGAGGACCCTAGCCTATCCATGAATGCATCCCATTGAATAAGTTTGATGCATGTAGTTAGTTTTATGTTTTATGTTGTTTAAATTCAATAAATTGTGATGTTAGGATAGTTTTGTTCGAATGCTATATTTTGTGGATATTTGCACATTGAATTTATTGATTATATTTGTGGATGAAAGAGCCGGAGGCTCTTGTGCAAGTATGAATGCATGTGCTTTATATTGTTTAATTCGGTTTGGGGGTTGTTCATGCCCCATTCCGTCAATTTTGATAGAATGCATGATGTTAAGCTTGACTTGTGCTTTAATGATATATTGCATGAATTGCCTTTATTTTGTGAGTCTTGTTTGGGTCACTTTTATTTTGTTGGGGCATTGATTGTGGTTGATTAGTGCCTAGGGTTGTTTGAGTCATGTTAGGTGTGTGCCGCTAGGCCGGATTCTCTTGTCTTCAACATTGAGGACAATGTTGGGTTTTGGTTTGGGGGTGTAGACGCCTTTTTGAGTCGTCTTTTGTGTCTTGAGTCATTTATGTGTCTTATTTTCGAAAAAGTTGCTGCTTAGCAAGAATTTTGAGCTTATTTAGCTTAGTGAGATACCTGGAGCATAGTGTTTGTGGCGAATGTGTGTATGCTTTGTGTGCTTATTCAATAACTCTTAGTCACTTTAGGGGTCTCACTTGCACTTCATGGGCTAGTCTCATCTTCTAGTGTCCAAGTTTAGGGAACTCGGTGCTCAAGCGCCTTGTTCTAATAGTGGAGATTTCCCTTGTGAGATCACAAACACAAGCCAAAAGCGTGTATATTTGAGGGAAAATGTTTTTCAAATCTGTAAACACTATTCAAACACCATGCATAGTCTCACTACATCAAAAATCATCATTTGTCATTGAACATGCATCGTATATGTGGACTGGTTGACGAAAACTTTTATTCCCTTGGTAGATTAATCATTTGAAGTGATATTAGGCAATGTGTGTTTTAGCCACTCAAAAAGAAAGCCTAAATACTTCCCATTCCCGTAATATGTGTGCTCCCAAGCCAATTTTGAAGCCAAACACATATAGACTTTTCCATTCTACACCCACATTATCCATAACCCAAGCAACCTAAACACTTAGCCAACCCTCTCTTAATTGATTTTGTTGAGGCTTAAGAATGTAAATTTGTGCTTTAATTTGATAAATGGTGTGTGTAAGGACCTTGATTTTATGATTGGCTTATTTCATGACAAACCACACCACATTGAGGATGATTGTGTAATGGGTAGCTTAGGTCCGTGTCGGCAAGCTTCCAAGCATCTCCATGACTTCAAGAGCAAAATGTATACTCACTTGACTTTGTCTCTTGAAGAGTTTAGGTGCACACACACACTTCATGCATGCCTTGTTCATCTTGCATTTGTGTTCTAATTATTTATATGTGTGCATCCATTACACATTTCACACTTGCACCTCATTGTTAGATCTAAGTGTGGTTTTGTGTGGTGTAATTCGTTTCCGTTTGTGTGATCGGAAACGTCCACGCTTGCACGATGGTATGCATGTCTTAGTGCGATGGTTGACCATTTGAGGAGGTCTCATTCTTCTCTTGGTTAAGTGTTAGTTTTGGTTTGGTTGTTTGGAGTAAAGTGTCTAGTTTCAAAAGAGTGGTTTTCAATGTTTTAAATGTTTTTCAAAACTGACCTTTGTATGGTCTTGTGACCATAACATTTTACACAAAGATCCAAAATGAGTTTTGAAAATTTCTGGATAAACTAGACACCCATACCTTTCCAACGGTATATTATTCGTAATATTGCATAACCGTTTGGATTGGTTTTGAAATCTCCAAAGTGACCACTAAAACAGGGCAACTCTGTTTTTGTCCGAATCTGACCTTTGGTCACTCTTTTGATCATAACTCTTTCTAAAAAAATCAAAATCGCATTCTGTAAAAAGGATTCGAAAGAATACTTCCATACCTTTCTAACGGTATATCATACAAAAGGTTTCGATATACACCCTAGGTTGACCGCTTGCTAGAGGTATATACCAACACTATACACCATAGATTGGTTACATTTGTCAAAAAGTGCGTAATTGAGAGTTTGTTGCAATTGCCCCAATATTCACTTACGAGTCCATCAACTCCGTAGTTCCATCATCATACATTCATCACTCCATTTTCATCCCATTTTATTTGCTTTCATAGTTTAGTTTATATTATATTTTCATTCACCATCACTTTTACTTTTACGCATACTAGTTATATTAATCATAATCTTATCACCGCCACCCCGATCTCAGTGGACGACACCCGTGCTTACCGCTTTACTTGTATTTCTACTTGTGAACGCATCGCATAGGTTTTATAAATTGTTTTGACGGACAGTTTTCTAACGGCAAAAATCATCCCATCACGTACTGATGGAATTATATAAGAACATTGATATAATATATACAAAGATATAGTAATTCAAAGTAAAAAATAAAGACAAAAGTTGTGTAATGTTTGGTTCGTAACGCTATCGAACTCGTTCAATAATGCAACATAGCTTCAGTTATGAAACCCTCTAAAGGCGTGTCAATCATCCTTATATTATTTAAACTTATTTTAAAAGAAGTATTACAATTATTTTTGACATGAAACAAGTTAAGAGTCTGTCGGGATGGTTCAAATATCTACCCCGTCATGTCTGTAAACTGCACATGATAAAATTTGAATCTCCACCACTAACGTCCTGACAGAGCCAGAGATGGTTTCCAGAGGTGGCACCGTAAAATAATGAGTTATATCATGTATTTTAGAGGGTATGTTATAGAAAAAATTAATAAAAAATACCGTTAATGTGTATTCATTTGTCAATTGATACTTTAGTAGTTGGAATACAAGTTGATTTATAGAGTTGGAATATCTAAAATTACTCTAAAATACTATAAAAAAAATTATGGTTCTTTATTCATGATTCGATAATTGTGTTTTAGGAGTTAGAAAACTAATTAAAATTTAAATTGTACTCATAATATTTTCTCATATACTAGTATCCAAAAACTATTTTAATTTAAAAAATTATAAAAGTTTTTTTGATAAAATATCATAATAGTTAAACATAAATATATTTATATGTTTTTGAAATATTATAATAATTCGAGGTTTGAGGAGAGGAAGATATTCGAAAATACAGCCTCGTAGTGTGGGTGTGAGGCGCATACTATTAGGGCAATCTCATCCTCTCTAATATATGTAAGGGCGCCGATATTGACATTCATAAAACTTATTAGTACACCCATATTTTTATTAAAAAAAATTAATTATAAAAATACCCCAATAGAAATTTACCAATAAGGACAAGTTGCTTTAATTAAAAATAAATCAAATACAATAAACACTCATTAATTATACTCATATCTTCAACTATATTTCTTTATTAAAAAAAAAACTTATGATAAACCTTAATTTTTATGATAAACCATAATTAAATTCTAATTTTATTTCAAGTATTAAACTTTCTCATCATCATATGATTATCATATTATTTTTGTCTTTTTTATGTATAGTTATGAACTCTACCAATAAACAATTTTTTTTAACAATAGCTGTAAATATTAACTAGTGTTTTTTTTAAGATAGTCGTAGATATCAATAAGTTGTTTTTTTTTAAGATAGTTGTATAAATAAGAGAATTCTAGATTGAAAATCTATTGACCTCATATACGGTTCCACATTCCTTTTTGTATGACTCCTACATTCGAGAAATTTCTAAAAGTAAACTGGACCATCGTTAAAAAAGGATTTAATTCCAAAAATATTATGATTTTTTTTATAAATTGGGTGTGATAATAATTTAAAAGTGTTTACAAATAATATGTATTAAAATGAATATATTTATGGGTATGTATATTGACACCTATAAAACTAATTAGTACATCCATGTCTAAAATTTAAAAAATATATATTACTATAAACACTCATCATAATACCAATAGTGCCCTTATTGCAATAAATATATTAATTTTAATACATTTTATTTATAAACCCTCTTAGCTTATAAACACACCCGGTTTATAAAAAAAAATTATATTATTTTTGAATCAAATTCTCTTCCAATGATGGTCTAATTTACTTTTGGAAATATCTCAAATGTAGGAGTCTTATAAAAGGGAAGATGTAGGACTGGATCGAAATGCCAATATTACCTTTATTAAAATGAATTTACTTATTTTCAAGCATTTTATTTTTAAACAATTTTAAAGAATTAATGCACCATTTAATCCTTTCATCATCTTGAAAACGAATAAAGATTCATTATATTTCTTTTGAATATAAAGGGGAATGAATTGTTTTTGCGTCGAATTTCAAAAAAAAAAATTGTTTTGGGCTTTAATTAGAGTTCTAGTTCATGATGGTTTCCCAGTGTGGAAAAGATCCAATGAGATCTCATGCCATTGAAAAATACCAGACATTGGCGTTACTATAGGTAAGGAGTTTTGTTTTTGGAGTCCATAATCCATTAATTGGATCAGATCCAAAGCAATGAGTTTGAGAACTAATTACCTCTACTGCGTATTTATTTGTTTTCGGAGTCCATGATTACAGGCCAATAAAAGACTACTTCAGGGTGGGTTGTAGTTAAAGAGAAATGGCAACTATGGAATTCAGGCTGGAACAAATCAACATTTTACCACAGATGCCGATGTTGATATCAAGGAAAATTTGGTTGTAATTCGAAATATAGAAGTTCAAGTCATGATTTTTCGAATAGAATTAGGGTTTAATTATCATTAGTTTTCTCTTTGAAAAAACAAATTAAATAGTGTAATATAGGTTTAAGATAAGATGGGTGTAGCTAATGGATATACGTAGTATTTGACTAACTTTTAATTAAAATAATTTGTTCTTATTAGTCATTTTATGAATGAATATTTTTATAATTAATTTTTTTAATAAAAGTTGGGTGTGTAAATCATTTTATAGGTGTCGATATCGCCACCCTATATTTATTTCAATGAAGATACTATTGGCATTATGATGGGTGTTTGTAGTAGTATTTATTTTTTAAATTTTAGATTTGAGTTTACTTATAAAAATGGGTATATTAATAAGTTTTATGAGTGTCAATATCCATAACCTATATTTAAATGTGTTGGTTGACATGTTTTAATTATATAAATTAACACATTGATTATTTAAAAAGAAATAACATATCAAAAGTATAATATTATATTGATTATTTAAAATAACAATAATGTTACTTTGTCCATATTTGGTGTCCAAATCTAGTGCCCAAGTGATGTGGCATCATTGTTATCCATTCATTTAAATTGTATTAAATTTGCATAATTTAAATGAATTAATTACAGTGTTACTATATTATTTGGATACCAGATTTGGACATCAGATTTAAGTAAATAGCATTACTCTAAAAATAAATAACATGTCAAAAGTATAATATGGTATTAGGGTGAGTGAGATAAGTAAGACGGTAAGATAAAACAAAAGGGTGTTGATATTGTCATCCATAAAAATGATTTACACACCCATATTTTATTAAAAAAATATTTATTTACAAACATACCTCAATACAAATTGACCAAGAAGGATAAATTATTTTAATTAACAACTAAATTTAATATTATGTACACCCATTACTTACATCAATCACACCTTCAACTACATTAAATTCTTTTTTTATATACAAAAGAAACAAATAAATGAGTTATAAACTCTAATTTTTAGAAAAATGCCAGGAATCGAGATTGATTGGAAGCAAGCAACTAGTTAACTGATTTGAGGCAAGGTCATTTCCAAAATAACAGAATGCAAGAAGTTCCAACCGATTTATCATAAGCCTTCTCCAAATCAATCTTGATGCCATCTGCGCACTTCTCTTTTCTCTTTTTTTTTTTATTTTTAGAAACTTCTCCCTTTGATGGCCATCTGCACAATTCTCCTTTTTTTTTGTTTACAGAAACTTCTCCCGTTTTTCTCTGTGCAGTGGCTCATCTAACATTCAAACACCCAAATATCATAAAAAGAAAGAAACATATGTAAACAACCAATAAGTATGATTGCTTATCAAAACTGATCGATCTGGTTTCCTCCAAGCATTAAGCTTTAAAAAAAAAAATTTGGATGTATTAATAATATAAGAAAGTTTGTAAATAAAATGGATTTAAATGAGTACATTCATTTCAATAAGGGTACTATTGGTATTATGAAGAACGCTTATATTTATGGTTTAATTTTAAATTTTAAAAATGGGAATACTTAATTATAAATATGGGTGGCAATATCCGCACCCAAAAC
This sequence comes from Dipteronia sinensis, assembly GCA_033220585.1. NCBI lineage: Eukaryota > Viridiplantae > Streptophyta > Magnoliopsida > Sapindales > Sapindaceae > Dipteronia > Dipteronia sinensis. The sequence continues at coordinate 37,848 of JANJYJ010000332.1, forward strand.
AAAATTATTTGAATGAGAAAATAATATTAGTTGAGATACAACATATATATTATGATTCGATTTTCATTTATATTTAAGATACAAGAGATACTATATAATTATATAGAATAAAAAATATTTTTTTTATCTGATTTGATGGAAAAATATTAGATGTCTCATTTATAAAAATAAAACAAGCGAAAACAAACTGTTTTCATCAAATTATTGTAAGCATAGATGACACAGTCTATCGAGTAACTCCAACATTAGAAGTTGCACTTTCAGTTGCAAGTCATGTCACAGAACTCTGGTTCAATTCTTTGATTTCTTTTATTTGGGTAGTATGCTATGCTCCGTGTTGAGCTCAGTTTGTTCTTGCTTGTACGAATCGGATACTATATGCTTTTGTGGACTGCATGGTCATCATCACTTGTAGGAGTAAACAAAATCAGTTTTCAAGAAAACAATGGAAGTCTGCAACGTCTCTGCATCAGGTTGCAATAAATTTATATGTTTAAAGGCGACTAGCTAGCTAATTAATTTACGTGTGATGAGATGATCAAGTCAACTTTACATCATTAGCCTGACATCAGGTTATTCACAAACCTAATTAATGTGTTAATTGTTAAGGGGAATCCACAAACCATTGATTTGGATGGCTCAAACTAATTCATAATTGAGCTCCTTATTGTTTGTTCAGGTTTTTCGTCAATCACCTTTAACAAACTTTACACACAATATCGATCAACACTGTATGTTACACACAAAAATTGTTAAAAGTAATTTGGTTTCTGATTTTGCTCTTGTTTCCAATCTTTTTAGGCAATTATCTTACCTGGTTTTAATTGCAGCTGAGATCGAAGGGCTGGTTTTTTTTTACTATAGGACTTACTGTCTCTTATATCTTAAATTAAGATAAATCTGTTTGTTTGTTTTTTTAACTTATATCTTATTTTAAGATATATATGTATTTTAAAAAAAGTAAAAAAATTTGACTTTTATCTTATTAAAAAAGTGCTATAATAGAGTTTTTTTAGGAAATTTCCATAAATGTCCTATAACAATTCATATATTTACAATTTTATCCGCACATAATAAAATTTTAAAAATCAAATTTCTAAAAATTCTCAATTTAAAAAAAACTCTAACACAATCAAATCAATTTAACATTTGTAATAAGTCATCCAAAATAAAAAAAACAAACATATTATGGTATCTTAATTTATAAAACTTATCCATATATATCTATAAGAAATTAAGATCTTATAAAACTTTAGATAAAAATACAAACTACCCGAGACCGAGACGTCATATATCTCTTTAACATTAATTTGAAGAACATCATTGTGATTCATGAATATTCCAAAGGTCCTTTACTATATCAAAGTCAACATGCACATGATTACATGAAGCAGTTGTTTAGACAATTAAAGAAATTTTTAAAAGAATTTAAATAACTAAACATTAATTATTCGTAAACATAAAAACTGAATTAAACACATCTTAATTAACAGGATAATATGATAACCGATAAGGACGTACATAAGGTCATGAAAGATAAAAACTCGATAATAATAAAACACATTCAAAAGGGCATGTAGTCAGGAACAGATCCAGGATTATGTTCCAGGGGGGACGCCGTGAAATAATAAGTTAAATCGACATATATCTTAGAGGTTAATTAAAAAAATGTTGTTTTTTTAAAACAATTAATTTTTTCATTAATTATTTTAAATGAATAATAATATTTTAGTGACATAAATTATCTTAATTTGTGCATTTAAGAAAAACATTTAAGATGATGAAATTTCACTATTAAAACAATCATAGTCTTTTTCTAATATCCAAAAGCTATTTTAATTTTTAAAAATTATAAAAGTATGCTTGATAAAACTTCTTAATAATTAAACATAAATATATGTTTATGTTTGACATGTTTTAATTATATAAATCAACACTTAAAAAAAAGCAAAAGCTAAATAAATAACTTATCAAAAGTATGACATTATATTACAGTACTAGGGTGAGATAAGTAAGATTTGGAGAGAGAGAGAGAGAGAGAGAAAATATTTTAAAGAAATAATAAAATTAGTTAATATAGAATTGAGTAAGTGTAATTTTGATAAGAAAAAATTACAACTGATATAACAGAATATATATGTTGCGATTTGATTTATATTTGAGATATAAAGAAATAATAATAATATATTTAGAATCAAATATATTTTCTACGTGATTACGAGAAAACTATTAACATTTAATTTATAAAAGAATTAGAAAATCTAAATATCAAATAAGGGTAAAAGCATAAAAATCTGAAAATTTAAGGGATTAATTTATAAAACTATAAAATTTAAAGAGTATGAAACAAGGGTAAAAATGTAAAAATCTGAAACCTTAGGGGAAAGTTTAGAAATATATAAAACTTCAGGGGAGGGAGTGGCCCCCTCTCGTCCTCACTTGGCTCCGTCCCTGCATGCAGTAGAGTACGTGCAAGAAGCTTAAAACCACAACTAATTAAGCTACTTAGTACTAGTAGCTAGGTCTGGTCTTGCTCAATACCACCACATGACCATGTATTATATAATCTGGTCTTGTAAGGGTGTGGGTGCAGTTTCTATAAATGCAGATTAGCACTTCGCTTAGATAATAATATGTTTTACTTCGTATTTATTGAATTTACTTGAACTGATATATAGCTAGTGTTTCAATTGATATTAAGTTATTATTATATACGTAAACCTTGTTCAATCATCTTACAATTTAATGATATCAATTAAAACATCATGTGACAATGCCAAACATGCATGAATCGGGTCATCAATTTATGTAGTAATTAACGTATTGGTAACCTTTTAATCTGTCACGTTATTAGTTGTCGAGATAAGTCAAAACAAAAGCAACCTTCAGAAATTATAAGATTTGTAGTATGAAGAACAATTTACATAAAATCGTTTTGCTTTTATTTTTTTTTCCTTTTCATTGTCTTTGTATTCAATATTTTAATCTATCATATTCAAAATTTTATTTTCCAAATAACAAAAAAACAAAATAGTAGAATATATAATTTTTTTGGCTAAAAATATTAAGTCATTTAAGATATGAAAATATTATTGTGTACGCCAATATGCTTAGGTTGTCATCGAGTAATTTGTAATTAGCTAGAAAATTTATCAGCTAAGGAACACTTTTATTTTCGGAAACTAATTATTTTGAAAAACAGCTGTCGAAACCAAATACATAGAATTTGTTTGTGAAAAGAATTTATTTTTTATATACATATAAAGTTGTTACTATCACTTATTGGTTCTCACAAAGTAATTTAAATAATATACACGATTTATTTCATTTATCCTAGAACGATTCTGTGACACTGTAATTGTTGCTTAATTATGTTTAGAAAATAATATTATCGAGACAACAAAAACTCTCTGAACTTCTTGAAACAGCGTTATCTAATTTTCCATTCCAATGAATACAATTTACAAATTTTATTTCTATATAAATTTTATTCTAATACTCAAAACGTTTTCCAATAAAACTTAAAAACTTACTAGAATATAAATATAAATATAACTTAGATAAAAGTAATAAGTCATATTAGTTTTGGTTATCATTATTTTGAATGTTGGATATAAGAAATAATGAGTAACGACGTGTATGTAATTGTATCTACAAATTATCGATTGCCTCGTACCTTAAAAATTATAGAAGGGTGTTCATAGTACTGTTTGCTTTTCTATTTATGAACATGATAAAACTTCACATATATAACTATGGTGGTTTGTTCATGAGGACGAGCAGTGGATTTATTAAATTTACTACAAATTACAAG
>JANJYJ010000327.1:0-13552 GCA_033220585.1 Dipteronia sinensis
ACTGTAAGCAAAAGGAAGGGTTGATTACGGAGAAGTCTTTGCCACAGTTGCCAGACTAGAAACCATCAGATTGCTGATATCATTGGCAGCTCAGAAAAGTTGAAAATTTACCAACTTGACGTAAAGTCAGCATTCCTGAATGGCTTTCTTGAAGAAGAAATCTATGTGGAACAACCACCTAGATATGTGAAGAAAGAGAGAAGATAAAGTGTGCAGACTGAAGAAAGCTCTATATGGTTTGAAGCAAGCACCTCGCGCATGGAACATGGGGATTGATGATTACTTCCAAGAGAGCGGATTTGAGAAATGTCCATATGAGCATGCACTATACATGAAAAAGAGACTGACAGAAGCTTGTTATATGCATGTCTATATGTTGATGACTTGATCTTCACCGGTAACAATCCAGCCATGTTTGAAGATTTCAAACGGAGAATGGTGAAAGAATTTGAGATGACTGACATTGGTCTAATGGCTCATTTTCTCGGCATTGAAGTTGTGCAAAACGAAAAAGGTATCTTCATCTCTCAGAGCATCTATGCAAAAGAAATTATGAAAAGATTTTATATGGAAAAATGCAATCCTGTCACAACTCCAGTAGAAACAGGAACAGAGTTAAGAAAGAATGAAAGAGATATTTATCCAACCTATTTCAAGAGCTTGGTTGGAAGCCTGAGATACTTGACGTGTACCAGGCCAGATATACTCTATGGAGTTGGACTAGTCAGCAGATACATGGAGACTCCTGACCAGTCTCACCTAAATGCAGCAAAAAGGATACTCCGGTACATAAAAGGTACTGTTGATGATGGTATATTGTATACCAAAAGTGAATATTGCAGGTTGATTGGCTATTCTGATAGTGATTGAGGAAGAGATCTGGATGAACGTAAAAGCACGCAGGTTTTACGTTTTTTATAAGAGATGCAGCGTTCACATGGTCATCCAAAAAGCAAGCCATTGTGACACTGTCATCATATGAAGCTGAGTACGTTGCTGCATGCTCAGCTGTTTGTCATGGGATCTGGATCAGGAATGTGTTACAGTACTTGGGATTTCCACAAGTAAATCCCACAGAGGTCTACATCGACAATCAGTCAGCGATTGCGCTAGCAAAGAATCCAGTATTCCATGAAAGAAGCAAACATATTGATATGAGGTATCATTTCATCAGAGAGCCTGTGAAGAATAAAGAGGTGGAACTAGTCTCTTGCAGGACATATGATCAAGCTGCTAATATTTTCACCAAGCCTCTCAAACATGATGTGTTTTCAAGGCTAAAGATAATGCTCGGTATGGCAAATCATGGAGAGTGAAGTTTAAGGGGGGATGTTGAAAATTAAACTTGACTTCCAGACATCCACTGTCCAGCAGCCACTAAGCTTGACTTCCAGCTGCCACCATCCAGCTGCCACCTCCTGCCAACCCCCAACTACCACCACCAAACAATTAAAACTTATCTTTGACTTTGTTTCATTGTTTAAATGTATTTTGTTTGTGTTTTTCTCATCTCATTTCCCTATATAAAGGAATGAAGATTGTATTGTAAAAGTGTGGAGTGGTGTAAGAAAATATAGAGAGATATAAAAAGAGTTTAGAGTTTCTCCTTCTGTTGAGTGCTCAAAATCTCTCTCAGAGGTGCACCATAAGTGACCTCAACCACATCATCCCACCAACACATGAGGTAACCGCCTAAGGTCTCCAAATTTATAAATTTTAGTTTGATTTTATTTTTTTGTTCTGATTTTATGAAGAGTAGTGATATTTACACCTCTCTAAAAATGTATGCACACCCCAAATAAATTTTTTTTTTCAAAACTCTAACATTACCTTTAAGTAAACCTATTAAACGATTAAAATAATTATACATGCACCACGTGCATCAAATATAAACAATATTTAATATTTTCAACATATGTGATATCCTTTGATTAAAATATTAAATAACTGTTATAAATTATTTTAAAAAATAGAAAATCATTTATTTTAATTAACAACGAGTTAAAAAGAAGAAGTAAGGGGGCCTTTTATATGCTTTTGATTTTATTTTTATAATTACCATTTTCAAAAGGAGGAGAAAAACAGACAATTGAGAACTCAAAAGGCCAAAAGATACACCAGGAAATAAAATCAAACAGATATTCTAAGGGTGCAAACAACTTTGTATTTAAAATGGGATATTCGTAACTAATATACAGTTATTGTAAATATCTCCAATTTGGTCTTGCAATTTCTGCTTAAGCAGATTTGGTATAGAAGTGGATGCCAACAGCCAATCCCAAGATTAGCACTTAGTAGAGGAACTAGGAACCGGAGTCTGGAGGTTTTTTTTATTTTTTATTTTTTAATGAATTCTAATGTCTTGTCTTGGTTGTAATGAGCTGCTTTGGATGAGTATGCTTGACCTTGTTGGGAACGATTGATTATTGATCTATCGATGTATTTTTTTATTTTTTATTTTTTAAAGAATTACAAGAACTATTACAACAGGCTGTGGGAACATGTCGAAATCAAACAATACATATATTTTTTAAGGGTGCAAATACCATTATTCTTTCATGAATATAAGAACAGAGGCTCACATATGTTTTTTAAACTAAGATAACTTTAAAAAAAAGGCCCACCAATCAATACAAGAAATTTACCACTAAAAAAAGACCTACCAGAAACATAATTATAATTATAACAAAACGACAATAACATATCAAATCCCTTAATAAGAAAATTTAGACATAAAATCTCAAAAATTGCATAATTCACTCGTAAAAGAGTTGAATTTGTTGTCGTTTCAATATAATTGAATCTAACACTTCTTTTCCTTCTTTTTTCGAAAAATCCCTTTTCGTCTTGATAATTCTTCTTCGTTGTTGTTGTCGGTATCCTTTTCCTCTTCTGTCAACTCTTCTTGATAATTATTGCTCTCCTCAAAATGACGATTATGTTGAGCATGTCTCTTTATGTAATTATAGAGTGTCATGATAGCAATGATTATTTTCGCTTCCTTTTAAATGAAAAATTAGTATTATTTTTAAAATTTTCTAATTTTTCTTCCATATTTTAAAAGTGCGTTTAATAACTCTTCATAGAGAAGAGTGTGCTTGATTAAACACTTATTAAGGACATGTTGGTTGCGATGAAAATATGGAATGCGATATCTCTTACCATCGTATAGTTCCAAGTACCCACTCATTTGTGGATGATATACGTCTACTGAATGATATTTTTCTATTGAAAAGAAAAAACCTTTTAGTTATGTTAATATAATAATAATTATTATTATTATTGAAAAAAGATAATAAGAGAAAAAAAGTTAGTCAACTGCTCAATTTGGAATGTCACGTTCAGCACAGGCGTTTAGGGACTTGTGCGTTACTGGGCCAACTGCTTTTTGACAAACCTAAGAAATGTATGGTGGGCAACTTAACTGGAGTCAACAAACAAACAAATTAATGGTAAAACTGGATAATTGAGTTAATAGTAAAACTGAATAATTGAGTTAGAAAAGTCTACAAAAATGAATAAGATTTTGTTCCGAGTCCATGTACAAATAAATCAAGGCCATTTGGTACACCAGATTAGATTAGGATTTGATAACTTTAGTCCTTATCCGGTGATTAGTGTTGTTTTGGACCATCAGATTAATAACCCCAAAAGTAAAATAGTCCTATATTGATAGGATAAAATAAACCACCTCCCCCTATCTTTATTAGTCCAGAACTATTTACACCTGAGTCCTCCATATTTAATACACCTCTCCCTTTTACATCACCAACCCCATCAACCTACCGTTTCTCATTCTCTTTTAACGTATCTTAACCACTCTTCTCTTCGTCATTTCTCTTTTATCAGTTTTGGTAACCATCTCCACAGTTTTAGTAACCATTTTTATTGGCTATGGTAACCACTTATACTGCTTTGGCAACCATTTCATAGCAACCGACCATTAAAGCTTCAACAGCTTTTGTTTGCATGATAAGGGACTTTTGACTGAGATTTATCTCAATTTTTTTCTAGTTCTTATCTCTAACAAAATTTAGAAAAGCACTTTTAGGAAGAAAAAAAACACCCTAATACAAATGCATAATTCGATTCCTTTAGCAGAAGAAGCATATAATGAAATGATATTATAAATACATTCAATATTTGAACCATTTCTTTAAAATCTAAGAATTTTCAACCATTTCAACATCCGAAGATATAAAGGGCTTCGGAGGCATCTCCAGGCTTTGTAAGTCACCTTCAAGCATTTGCATCACCATTGTCATGGAAGGCCTGTCTGTTGGATTCCATTGAATGCACCACAATCCCACAATTGCTAGCTTCTTAGCAATTTCCTCATCTCCATCTTCCTCAATTTCTAAACTGATCTCTCTTCCTTGGCTCACTCTATTGTAAACCCACTCCGGAAAATAAACTTGGCTCTGATTTTCAGTTTTGAGATCAATGTTCTTTCTACATCCAACCATCTCTAACAACATCATTCCATAACTGAAAACATCAGCCTTGTAAGAAACCTCTCCGAAATTTCTAGAGAATAGCTCTGGTGCAATATAGCCAACAGTTCCTCTAGCAGCTGTCATTGATACAATACTTATCTCCTTTGAGCATAGCTTGGCAAGCCCAAAATCTGAAATCTTTGGTTGGAAATTATGGTCGAGTAAAATGTTGTGAGGCTTGATGTCAAAATGAAGGATTCTTCGTTTGCATCCTTGGTGCAAGTATTCTATTCCACGGGCAACACCAAATGCAATCTTTCGCAACTTCTCCCAACTCAAAAGTCGATGATTTGATTCGTGCATCTTTGAGAAGATGATTTTTTCAAGAGATCCGTTTAGCATGAACTCATAAATGATAGCACGTCGAGTCCCTTCTGAGCAGAATCCCAGAAGGTGAACAACATTAAAATGATGTATTCTACTTATAATAGCAACTTCATTGATGAAATCTTCTCCATTTGCTTTTGAATGTTCCAAAATCTTGACAGCAACAGGAATTCCATTGGAAAGTTTTCCTTTATAGACACTTCCATAACCTCCTTGACCAAGTTTGTGCTTAAATTTGCTGGTTATTTTCTTAAGATCACTGTAAGTGTATCTTGTTGGATTGTGGGTCTTGTAGTCTGCCAGGAACTTCTCTACTCTTTGTTGAACTTCTTTTTCCTTGTTAGATTTTTTTGATTTGTAAATAAGGAGTATTACCAAAGTAAAGAAGATTGTGCCTCCAATACTTGTGCCTATGATTACAGAAATTGGAAGAGGATCTGCAACAGAGGAAAAAGACGAAGTTGGCCGGTTTAAAGCATTGCCTACTTTCATTACCGATAATACAAAGAATGCTTGAAGTATGCATAAAACATTTTCAAACTGTAATGCTTCATGTATAACGGTCTCCTTGGAGATTTGATTTTTTTTTAATTACTAAATAAATAATATATATATATATATAAATATTTTCAAACTGTAATGTTTTTCTTTTTGATAAAAAATATATTCATCCTAACAATTTTATTTGCAAACACATAACAGTTTTGTACTGATAATTAATTTCGAAAAAAAAAGTTTTGTAGTGATAATTAATTCAAATAAAAACTGATGATGTTACCTTTGATTTCAACACAGATGTTGAGCCCACAAAAATTTCCAGATTTTTCACAGCTATGGCATCCAGGGAGAGCTTCCCACGCCATCTCCATCCTTCGAGTTTCCAAAAAATCCGTAACAGTGTTTTTTAGAATCCATTTTGATCGAGATAATATGCTGCAATTTGGGGGTAGTTCTTCCATTGGCCAAAAAGCATTGATTACATAAACAAAATTTTTACCATCACTTGTACAATCAATCGGCCGTAATACTTCAAGCAGGCTGCTGGTCTGTTCAATCTTTTCGGTGCAGTTCACTATAGCGATCATCCAATTATCATTCATGTTTTTTAAAAAAGGAGATTCAAAGCTTGTGAAGTTTAGAGAGAAAAGAGTTTCTACTGGGCATGTGGTTTCATTAGGATCAGTAAAGGCAATACTGCTGTGAAGATAAGAAATTTCTTGCACATATAAATCATTAGTACTGCTGTTGAAAAAAGGAAGATGCAAGAGTGTGTTGTTATTGGAGCATGATAATTCAAAACCTTCAAGACCACAAAAGACTGATTGATTTTTGAGTCTGAAGGGAAATCTGATTACTGGGCCTTTTCCGCCGCATGTTGTTGGTGGACAGAATTCATAAGTAATATTTGTGCTATTGTTAACACCATTGTTGCGTTTGGATTCTGAGTAAGGCGGGAGAAGGAAGAGGAGGATTATACTAGAACAAATTGACTTGGATAGTGAGAGAGAATACATTTTTTAATTGAAGATGATTTGGGAAGTAACAAAACTAATCAAACGAAGCACTTGGCTCCATCGTCTTTGACTGTGGATTAAGTAGACAAATTTCGTTGGCGTGAAAAGAAGCACTTGTTCTATTCAAGAGCAGTAGCCAGCTACATGTCTTTCTTTTTGTGGGGCAATTTTCTTCGACTCAGAAATTTCAAGGAAAATGTATATTCACGTACACCTTCTTTCCTCAAGTTTGTGTCGTTTGACAAATTCAAAGACAATCACATGTAATAATTCCCCAAGATAATCTAGTCTAAGATCAAGAAGTCACAATCAAATCCTCCATACATGTTGTTGATGGTAATTTTGGGATAGTTAAATAGTCAACCGGTCAACAAAGACGTAAACAGAGTTTGACTGGTCAAAGGTTGCATTCAAAATTCATTTTCCACGTGGGTCTTTTGAAATCTCAGAGTAGCCTCTCTATGCTTGCTGATTGGGCGAGTAGAATCCTTGGTGATGTTCAAACCTATAATAAAACTGTAAATAAGGAGAACGTTAAGAGTATCGTAGTTGGTGACCGACATTTACACTCCAGCACTCAATTCAGCAAATGATCTTAAGATAAAAACTGATAATTTGCACTAGAAATTCATAGAGTTTCTACTAATTAGAGAATATATATTGCATACCTTAACTTTGAGTGATACCGGTGTATTTATGATTCTAATAGTGCCTTAATTCTTGCCGTGTAAGTAATGGACCAGTGAATCGTATTCTTTTGGTATTCCGATTTCTATGCTAGTTTGGGACTTTGTTTCCTAATAAAGATCAATTTCCATGAAGTGTGGAGTTGCTCCCTATTTGGAAGTCTTTGATTTAGGGAATAATGGTTGTATTTCCAATTTTACTGCAATGTAATAAAACACATATAAATAAATAAATGTTTCCAATAATTATATACATATGCATTATCATATAATTGAAAATATAAATATTTTGATTCAAGAGAAAATAACTGATTTAAACCGACAAATGTAAGAAAACCTTTGTGTTTTTCACTATGGCAAACTATATCCTTGTTTGTAAGAAAGTTTTTGAAACACCTACAATAGTCAAAAAAAAAAACTTGAATGTGAAAATAAATAAATAAAGATTACATGTATATTGATTTAATTCTACTTCACCATTAAACTAAATTGAACACAAGATTGAGGATGTTATAAAAAAATTCTCCGCTTTAGAAATATTAAATAATCTTCATAGGCATTTTATCGAACATATATATACAATTATTATATCATCAGAGAAAACATATACGAAGAAATAGAGTACAATACAGAGCATCACAATAATACTCCTCTTATGAACAGACTATAAATAGCAATTTCAGATTGCTCTACGTCCACTTGTATTAAGATTAGTTGAGAATTAGTTAGTTGTAATATTTTAGTTAGTTATTGATATATAACTAACTGGCTGATGTGGACATTTAAGTGGTTGTAATTGGCCAGAGGTTTCCTGATTTCAAGCTCACACTTTTAGTGCGGTTGAGAATATTCTGATATATATATATATATATATCAATCAGATCTCTGTAAAACGAATGTAGAATCACATTATTCAATAATAGAAAAGCTTCGAAGCTCTAAGCTCCATTAATGGAGCCTGTTCAAAGTTTTCTTCTTTCATTCTCTCTTTGAACTTTCGTCGAACACCTTGGTGAAAATATCAAACACTTTTTCTGTTTCGTTAGCTCTTTCCATTGGATTGTTTTATTGGACAATTTTATGCCGGCCACCCAAACAATTTTTCTCTTCTTGACTTTATTTCAGTATAGAAATTCATTTGTCGCTACTAATTTCTGCGAACATCAGTATCACTTCTCTGTGGTCCATAGACAAGTAATATTTGAATACTTTTAGCATCAAATTTGTCACGATCTGTGGAACTTCCCAAAAACGTTAGTCTTCTAAATTCCGTGTAATCAATGGTCTCTACAATTCAAAGATGGTCGATCTTCTAAATTCCTTGTAAACAATGGCCTCTATAAATGAAAGATCTTACTCATGATGAAGACTGATGTAAAAGGTAGAATAATGCAAGTGGTTTGTGCAATGCTAGTTGGCCTTCCGCGAAACTGAGATTACTTGAAAGGTTGATAGGTCAAGTCAATTTAATCCGGATGACTATAAATATTATCGTTTTTCTTGTGATCTATAACATGCGATTGTAAACCAAAAAAGATTTTTTGTTTGTTTTGTTTTTTGAGTGGAATAGTCTTGTACGTGTCTTCTCTTTTGTGCAGTTATATGGGATAATAGGATATCACAGTATATTTAAACCTTTTTTATTTATTTATTTGGTCTTGCGTCTTCTCTTTTGTCCAGTTTTCTGGGATATTAGATATTATTTATATCTATGTAAACATAAACGAAGACTTTTAAGACTTTTTTTTTTTTGAAAACACATACACGAAGACTTTGGTTTCACTGGGTTGTGATAAATTTATGGTTGGGTTAATTAATGGAGTTGGGATTTTGATTTGGTTATTAATGAAATTGAAATTTAGGATTCTTCATCCAAATTTGATTTTATATGGATTTAAAGATAAACAATTAATTAAAATGATTAATATATAGGGTTAATCTTGACATTTTGGAGATTGTAAACAGTAAATTATTAAATTTCAATTTTTAACTGTAGGTGTTGGAAGTAAATGGGTGTGGGAGAAATATTTTGGGTGGCAATAGAGCTACCCTAAAAAAATGAATAATGCTAGGTTTTCTAAATTTTTATCAAAAAACTTCTCAAATTATGTGGCATGGTGACCGATGAGTTGTCAATATCTTGTAAATTATTAGTTTATGTGGTGAGGGATCTGATGTTGACAATTCACCATGTTATAACATAATTTAGAAAGTTTTTTGGTAAAAAATTTGGAAAACTTAGCATTATCAAAAAAAAATTGATGCAAAGAGTAATATTTGATAAAATGACAAATTTGAGTTATTTACATATTCTAGAAACACTCTCCTAAAGGCAATTAAAAAAAAACTCATACTAAAATAATTATGATTCGAACATACTACCAAAACGATTAAAAGAAAAAAACTTTTGAAAACAGAAGCTGAAACAACTTGTCCCCCAACTACCGTTTTGTGAAAGATTAATATTTCAGAGATGACCCTCCGCAACGTCTAAGGATATGATAAATATATGAAATACAACGTCTAAGGTTGTATTTTTTGTTTGTTTTGATATATCATATGCACCCGTAACATTGTTAAATTAAATTAACACAATTTACTATCAAATCATATTGAGCGGTGGTACCTTACTACTTTGGTTAGAATTTCTTGGTAATTTATGTTTCTATAACAAATTGACATTTTCATAGTATGATATCTGGTGAGTTGTGAGGAGCTGTAAATCATAACCAAATGATATTTAACAAAGTCAGTCAATTGATCCATTGGTATCTCGCATTCAATTGACGCCCTCAGCTTTTTTTCACAAAGATCAAAATTGTAGTGGGCGGGCTTGACTTCCAAGTCAATATATTTGGTTTTGATTTTATTTGAATAATGAAGTGGTTTAAGTTTTCCATTGTGTATGTAATTGATTGACTCTTGAACGTTTTGTCTGCTTCTTACTTGAAGCTTAAGGGTTTTATTTTTTCTGTGTATTTACAATAATTACAAGCGCAAAATTTGTTTCAAATGGATTTATTTAAAGATGCACGCTGTATTTATAAAGAATTGCTTTCAATAATTTCTTAAAATTTATAGTTTTAAGGGTTTTGGAGGTATCTCCAAACTCGGTAAGTCACCTTCCAGCATTTGTGGTGCAATTGTCAATTTGTCATGGAAAGCCTATCTGTTAGATACATGGCAGTTCCACAATTGCAAGCTACCTCATTATACAATATAGCAAGCTCTGTACCTCTTCATACAATACTTTTCTCCTTTGAGCATAGCTTAGCCCGCCCAAACTAAAAATCTAACAAAGTAAGTCAACTGGTCAATTTGGTATGTCGCATTCAGCATTTCAGGACACATTTTCCATTTATTTCAGGCTGGGCCTTAGCAGGCCGGCCCGTTAAGGCCCGTCGGGCTTCCAATTTTTTTTTTTTTTTATAATTCAATATATTATTTTATACATTGTAATAATTTTGAGTAATTAATGTAATAATTTTAATATGAAATATAAATTATTCATTTCATACAACACTTAATTAGTTTTCGATGAATAATATTTTTATAATTTCATATTGAATTTCTAGTGAGATACTGAAATGTATAATTACAAATCATGATTGCCTCATTAAAAACTTTACCAAGAAAAACCCAATGAGATAAAACTTGGTCAGGGAAAAAGAGTGCAATCGGGAAAAAAAAAACTAAGTATTTATAAATTACAATTACATCAGCTCGTCAGCTGGTTGCTACCAGAACTCTCTTCGATGATCATGTTGGAGAAGTCATCCATGAGTTCTTTGGTATCCGGTTGATGTTGTCGTCTGAATGTTGCATTTTGTCAATCTTTAAGGCATGTCAAAGCTTCCACCGCATCAGGGGCCAATGAACATCTTCTTTCTTCTAATATTCGTCGGCTGTGCTGAACACCTGCTCTGAAGAAACTGTTGAAACCGGGATAGCAAGGACGTCACATGCTAATCTCGATAGAATGGGGAAGTTGTTTCTCTTGCCGCGCCACCATTTCAGTAGATCGTTGGTTGTGAAGTCATCGCTCTCCGTGATGGAGTATTCCGTAGTCAGATATCTGTTCAGCTCCACGTGTTGTCGTTGACTTTGACTTTGACTCGAACTTCCTGGACCTGAAGCGCGAGAAGTTGTGGCCTTGCTAAAAAAAATCTTCATGAGCTTCGATTGTTGTTGGGATTATTGCCGAGGAGGCGCCGGTTCCGCTGTTTTGTGGCTGTACCTGTTCTCATAAATAGAAAAAATCTCGAACATTTGGGTTTTTAGTGTACGAAGATGTTCAGCAACATCCGTTTCACTTAAACCTAGACACTCACCCAATTCTTGGAAAAAACTTCTAAACCATTAAATCTGAACCTAGGATCTACAATAATACCAAGGGCATACAAAAGAGGAATTTTCCCCCAATATTTTTCAAATTTTTTTTGCATAGCAACAACAGCGGAAGCTACCATCACATTTTCACTATATTGTCTAAGTACATCAGCCATGTCATAAAGTTTAAGAATTGCAAGAGGGGATGTGGAGTAATAAACCCCGGAAAGTTCTACAGTAACATCATAAAAAACTTTTAAAAATTCAACAAAAACAGTGGCCACATACCAATCACCATTCGTGAGTTTTTCACGTCGGGTGTCGTTGGCGGTGTTCACGTTATAAAAACTAGTAATCAATTCAGCATATGGTAAAGCAGATTTCAACATTAAATATGTTGAGTTCCACCTTACTGGCATATCTGTTTGGAATTTACGGGCTAATATGTCCTTTGATGCACAATATCTGGAAAACTCAGCAATTCTTTGGTTAGATGCCATAATCCAACTCAAAGCCTCCCTAATATTGTCGATTCGACTTTCCACCTGCTTTAAACCTAATTTTACAATCAAGTTTATAATGTGACATGCACAACGGGCGTGGAAAAATTTTACCGCAGTATTAGGGATTGTAGAATTATCGAAAAGTTCTATAGTTTTGGAGTTAGCAGATGCATTATCCAAAGTAATTGATAAGATGAGGTTTTGAATGCCATAATATTGTATAATGGACATAATAACATCATGAATATTTTGTGCAGTGTGTGAATAATCCATGACACGAAAACCAATGAGCTTTTTTTGTAAAATCCATTCAGTGTCTACATAGTGTCCAGTGACACATAAATAATCTTGTTTTG
Organism: Dipteronia sinensis; assembly: GCA_033220585.1. Lineage (NCBI taxonomy): Eukaryota > Viridiplantae > Streptophyta > Magnoliopsida > Sapindales > Sapindaceae > Dipteronia > Dipteronia sinensis. Next base: position 12,212 of record JANJYJ010000327.1, read on the forward strand.
AACGTTCGCTCCAGATGTCGGACGTTAATGCAATTGAAAAAGAAATGTTTTACAATTCAGAAATCAATTCAGTCCTACGTTTTTGAAAAGTACGAATCAGATCGCTCCTAGTTTTGTTTCTAGAAACAGGGACATATTGGGGGTTAAAAGCAGTATTAATTAAATTTTGAAAATGAGGGTTCTCTTGAAAACCTATGGGTTGGTCAGTTGCAGCGCAGTACAACACCAACTGCTCTCTGACCCGGTCGGGGTCATACTGCCATGTACTTACAGAACCATTTGGGTTCCGTTGCAGTTGGGTTTGTCGAGTTGTATCGACTTGCCCGTGAGAAGCCATGCTTTTTTCTCTATGTCTCCTTAGATGACTAGTTCCATTACTTGAACTAGTGAGTAAAGCTTTACAATATTTACATTGGGCCTGCTTAACTTCAATACCATCTGGTTGCTTTACCTGTACGGCATCAAAGGAATCCCACACCATCGATTTCTTCTTCTTCCTCTTCTTACTCGAATTTTATGCCGATGACGAAGGTCCTGCACCAGTAGGTCCAGTAGTACTAGGGGGATCGAGATCGATATCGATATGGAAGTCACCGTATAATCGGTTGATTTCCTCGTCCGGCATATAGTCGTTACGGTTCAGCCCAAAATGTTCAGGATTCATTTCCTAAGATTATAATTAAATAAATGATTAAATGTCACAGAATTACGGATACAATTATACATTATACAAATAACAAATTTAAAAAACATAAAAACATAATCATAATCATCCTAATATATTATTAATTTCTAAAAAATAACAAAAATTCGGAATTAATTTTATACAATTTTTATTTTCTTCTTATTTCTTCAATTCTATAAAAAAACATTAACATAATCATTCTAATATATTATTAATTTCACAATTTTTTTAAAAATCCGGATTTAAATTTTCTAAATTTATTTTCTTCTTATTTCTTCAATTCTATAAAAAAAACAACATCATTCTAATATATTATTAATTCACAATTTTTTTTAAAAATCCGGATTTAAATTTTCTAAATTTATTTTCTTCTTATTTCTTCAATTCTATAAAAAAAACATCAACATAACCATTCTAATATATTATTAATTTCATAATTTTTTTTAAAATCGGATTTAAATTTTCTAAATTTATTTTCTACTTATTTCTTCAATTCTATAAAAAAAAACACAACATAATCATTCTAATATATTATTAATTTCACAATTGTTTTTAAAAATCCGGATTTAAATTTTCTAATTTATTTTCTTCTTATTTTCTTCAATTCTAAAAAAAAACATCAACATAATCATTCTAATATATTATTAATTTCACAA
>JANJYJ010000326.1:0-60650 GCA_033220585.1 Dipteronia sinensis
GGAAGATTTCGGCAATCCTAAATAGAAGAGGAAGCAAAATTTCGGCCACCTATATAATACCACATATAGAATTCGGCCACATAGTTGATTGAATGATTCAATTTTTCTTTTCTTCTCAATTCATAGAAAAGGATAATTTTTATTCTACTAAACATAAAAGAGAGAAGAGATTATTCTTTGATAGTACACTGATTGCTTGTTCATCAATAAGCTTGTGTGTACAACATCGAATTAGGTTCACGCGAGTTTCGATCATTAGATTGAGAACTCAAAAGTGACCGGAATAATTTTTGTCTTCTTTTGATTGTTTTGTGACTAACAAAAGAAAAAGAAAACTTTGTTCATCCATTCTCAGGTTTGCAATTCAAAGAAAAAGGGAGACCACGCTCCTAGGTGATTCAGTACGTGTTCGGATTGGAAGATCTCGGTACTGTTCACGATCACTGTTCACGCGGTACTGTTCACGCGGTACTGTTCATAATCACTGTTCACACGGGTGTTTGTTCAAGCGGGTACTGTTCACGGGCATCGGAAAAGATTTGGCGGATTACCAATAGACGTAAGTCAATCTGATCACGCGTCAAGAGGTATTTAACTCTAACCGTATATATTTGAGTTTAATTAATTAAAAGGTTAAGGTTCAACTTTGAGAAAAATTTTAAAACCATACGAAATCTATTTTTCATTTCTTCTGTTGCGTTTTATATCGATTTTTCCCTACAAGTTCTATCTCTCTTTTTCCACCAAGCAATGCTGGAGCAACTTCCAGTTTGAAGGATCCTGAGGTTGGCGTGGTTCAAACTGGAGGAAAGGTTCTTGCCTCCTCTGCTCCTCCATTAGAGTCTGTCAAGGAGGTAAGAGATCGGTCTGCTACTGATGATGGAGGAGCTGCCCTGCCTGTCTCATCTTCTGACCTTGCCTAGGAAAAGGAAGGTCAGGCTGCTCTGATTGAGGAAGTTGAAGGGGATTTTGATCGAGTAGCCGTAGGGGAGCTTCAAGGAGGTCCGTCTCCAATGGAAATTCTGGTTGCTGTAGGTGCCCAGGAAGCAAGCGGGGCTCCATCCAGTATTGAAAGAAGGAGAAAACATAACTTGTGAAGCTGGCGAGGAGACGGCCACTCAGAGCAGGAGGATGCTTGACCCAGCTTGATCCCTCATTCGTCTTATTTTTTTTTTTAATTTTTTTTTTTATTTGTCTTTTGTAGCCCGTGATCGGGGAATGGGCTCCCCCTGTTTCAGAAATGAGAACTTTTTTTGGTTTTTCTCCTTAGCTTCGCATATGTGTAGTCATTAAAACTCTTGACCAAACCTTGCCTTTAATCTGAAGTGAGATCCCCAATGTGATTTTGATCGCATAGATGCTTGTCTTCGGATGAATCCTGATTTGATTAGTGAAGGGAAAATCCCTTTTCATTTATATCTGCTGATAGAATTCCGTCGCACATTTTATGATTGTAGCATCACTTTGAGCACTAGTCCTCAGCATAAAACTTGACTTAATCAGTACTTGGTAATGCAAGGAACCTGATAAGAAGAAGCGCATAAGGAAATCTGCGGGTGACTGGTACCATGGTACCCTCGCCAAAGAACCTTGGGCACCTTTGATAGCCTCACAGAAATTTAGCCAAGAGTAAACTGGGTATTGGAAATCCTCATATTTTCTGTTCCAGGAATCCTGGTTCTTGACGATGGTGAGCATACCGGTGGACAATCTCGCACTCCAGGTACCTTGCATTTCCATTCTAGGAACCTCAGTAGCATGGTGAGTATTGATCGGGCCAAATATGTACTATATTTAGGCCCTCAGATCCTTACATTATGTTCTGTTTCGTGCGTTTTTGTATCTCTTATGGGTTGTTTTGTGCTTATTTGAAGGAAATGATGCAGAGACAGGCTTGGAAGCACATTATGATGATTCCAGCAGAAAAGGAGCACAAACAGGTCTATAGTGCGGGTCCAGTATGGGTCGCAAACCGCACTCCAGCCGCAATTATATGCATAGCCGGGGCAGAATGCAAGTACAGAGATAAAGTGCGGGTATAGTACGGGTCAGCTAACCGCACTCCACCCGCACTATTGCTAAACCAGAGATGCTGCTCAGACACCTGACATAGAGTGCGGGTTCTGGGCGGGTCAGCAAACCGCACTCCACCTGCACTTGCACCAAGAACAGAAGAACAGAATCGCACCTGACACTAGAGTGCGGGTACTGTGCGGGTCATCAAACCGCACTCTACCCGCACTTGCATCAAGAACAGAAGAGCAGAATTGCACCTGACACTAGAGTGCGGGTACTGTGCGAGTCATCCAACCGCACTCTACCCGCACTATTGCTTAAGACAGAAGGTAGATTTTGCACCTGAGAGGGAAGTGCGGTCATAGTACGATGCCAAGTGCGGGTCAAGTGCGGGTAATTTAACCGCACTCTACCCGCACTAATGTCCTGATCTGAGAACTGAAGTTGTAGACAACCCATATAGTGTGGGTACAGTGCGGGTAATTCACCCGCACTCCACCCGCACTACGAGCGCCCCAGTTTGATTTTCAAAGCTTAAGTGACCTATTTTTGTATTTAGTATAAATAGAAAAGTATAGAAACGTTTTAAGCAGCTTTTAACTCCATTTTAGACAGATTAGGCATTCTTAGATCTAGTTTCTCTCTCTACCTCTCATCCTCACATTCTCTACTCAACTTCAAGGAAGTTAGGAGATTAGAGCCACTTCAAGGAAGGAGATGTTCTCAAAGGGTTATTTCTTTCTCCTCTCTACTGATTTCCTAGTTGTAATGAGTAGCTAAATCCCCTCTAAGGGGTTGATGGAGTAGTTAGTTTAATATTGGGCTTGTACATAAACTTGATATTATATTGATATTCATGTCTATCTTCCATTGATCTATTCTTGTTGTGAATGTTTATCAATGATTTCTTGTGTAGATACATGATCTTTGCAAGATGTCTTTATATTATGTGTGAGTATTGCATCTAGATATACATCCTATTTAGTTGTTTAATGCTCTAAAGAATAGACGGAAAGTCATGAATTCCGACTCTTGAACCGCGGTTTTAATCTAACCTCGATCGTGTTTCTGGCACTACACATCCTAGGTCGGAATCCGTGAAAGAGTTAGAAGTCATCACTATACATCCTAGGGTGACTATTTGTAATCGGTGAGTCAATGTTAGGTAGACGAGCTTCATTTCTAGAATCCGGTAAACAATCAACTCTATACATCCTAGGTTGGTAGTTTACAAGGATTAATCCCTAATAGGTGGTCCGCACTATACATCCTAGGTTGGCCACCTTCTAGGGATAAATAACCGACTCTATCCATCCTAGGTCGGTTACCTTGAAGAGCCGTGCTATTGACAAGTTTGTTACATTGCCCAGTATTTGCTTTCGAATCCAATAGCTCCTTAGTTTCCATCATCTATATATCCTTCACTCCATTTTCCCCTTTCATTTTATTACTTATTTAATTTAGTGTTATTTAGAGTTGGTTCACAATCTACATTTTCACCAATTCATGTTTTGCTATTATATATATATATATACATACCATTGCTTTAGCTTTAACTAATTTGGCTAACTCCGCTCCCTGTGGACGACACCCACTTGCCGCTATATTTATGTTTGTAAACTGATTTAGGCTTTGTGAGGTTTCTTAAAATATTATTGACGGACTGATCTTTTAAAACGACATAAAGGAAAAAGCGTCTTTGTCAAATGGTGCTGCTGCCGGGGAGCGGCATGTTAGTTTAATTAGTTATACATGAGTAAGGCTAGTCTAGTAATACTCCTGCTCTGCCCTATCTGTTCCTCGTTTACGTTGTGCTTTATTTGTTGTGAAATTTCAGGATTTTAGGTATATGCACGGACGAAGATCGTTGAGAGGAACAGTGTTGCCAGTTAGCGATTACATCAATCGGTTGGGTAGAAGAATAGAGCAGTTAGAGGGAAATATGGACGATCATAATCAGCATGAGCAGCATGCTAGAGAGAATGAGCAACAGGCTCGAGAGAATGAGGGAAGTGTACATGGGGACGAAGAGCTAGGCCTCACCATGGGCGAGTACACTCTCCCGTTTGTAGGGAATGTGCCCACTGCCATAGTACTAGATGATGTAACAAGGCAGTACGAGTTGAAAACTATGCACATCAGCCTCCTACAGTCGTTTAGTGGGCGAAGTACCGAGGATTGCCTCCAATTTATGAAACAATATGGAGCCACACTAGAAACCTTCCCTGTAATGGCTCGCCAAACAGTATTGACAAGGGAGCAGCTCCATCTGAGGTGTTTCCAATATTGTCTGAAAGATGCAGCCATGACTTGGTACATGAACTTGAGGCCGGGATCACTGGTGACATGGAGCCAAGTCTGCAAGGTTTTCTTCAACAAGTATTTTCCGTCACAGAAGGCGAAAGACCTAAGGTTGAAGATAGCTTCCTTTGTCGAAGAGGATGGTGAACCATTCCATGAGGCATGGGAGAGGTTCAATTTATTGTTAGATCAAATGCCACCGCATACATACCATCCAGAACTGAAGGTTAACTCTTTCTATAGTGGACTTTCATCGATAACCCAAATGATGGTGGATAATGCATGTGGAGGCACCATTGCAGACAAGAGGGCTGTTGAAGCTTATGACATTCTGGAGAAGATTGCCTAGAACTCACAACAGAGGACATCACATGTGAGGAGGGGTGGAAGAATAGAAGTGGGTCAGGATACCCAAGTGCAAATCCAGATGTCCAGAATGAACAAGGAGCTTCAATCAATCAAGGAACTAATAACCGGAAAACCAGGGTCCTCCCAAGGAGTTAGTCAAGTCATGGGGGAGATTGAAGTGGGAGAAGGGCATTTCAGTAAGGAAGAGCAAGCCCAAGCCCTTGGAGAATTTCCAAGGCAGCCTAGGAATGACCCATATTCGAATACATACAATCCAGGGTTGAGAAATCACCCAAACTTATCTTGGTCCAACAACAACCACCTAGGAGCAACCACTCACCAAAGTGGCAACAACAATTACCAAGGTGGAAACAATAACCAAGGGTACCAAAAACCGGGGGTACAATAGATACAATCAAGGGGGAAACAACAACAATCAATGGGGGGGTTCAAGTAGTAACCCACCATCCAACTTCAATTCCCACGCTTCCGCTAGCCAACCAAAGGACAAGTCTCTAGAGGAGATAGTGAGTACAGTTATCAAAAATGTTGGTATCGGGTCGGAAGCCCTCAAGAACACCTTGCATGCCTCTGAGCAACGAATGTCAGCTTACATGCAGTCCAATGATCAGAGAGCCAACAGTCATGGAGCGTCACTGAAGAAGATGGAAACTCAGTTGGCACAGATTTTTGATGCATTGATGAAGAACAAGGAGAAGGCATCAAGCTCCGATGAACATGTTAACATGTTAGAGGTTATCCAGTTGGGAAGTGAGGAAACCGAAGCAAGTATGGTAGAGGTCGCGGTTAAGCAAGATAGGGGAAGTGACATAGACTTCCCTATTAAACTTGAAGACCCCGGGAGTTTCGTCATTGATGTACAAATTGAGGATTCACCAAAGATGGGAGCGGTCCTTGATATGGGGGCTAGCATCAATATGATGCCATTAGAGGTGTACAAACAGCTGAAGATTCAGTCAATCAAACCCACATCCCAGACTCTCATCATGGCTGACAATTCTCCCATCACCCGAGTTAGTATTGTGGAGGAAATTTATGTGAATGTGCACGGTTTGATGGTGCCGGCGGAATTTGTTGTGTTGGATTGCAAAAGAGGAGAATCCAGTGGTAGAGACTGGAAATAACTGTTGGGGAGGCCATTCATGGCCACAGCAAGTATGTTGATTGATATTTGTTCTAGGGACATTTCCTTCAGCTGTGGAGGGAAGAGTGTGAACTTCAAGGTAATATCCCTCGGAACAAGCCAAGTTAGAGATTGTTTAGTTTTGGAGGCCCCAAATTCTAGAAAGAAAAGGAGCCGGGTGCTCACCCTTGTACAAGCCTTTGAGGGTGTCAAGGAGATGGAATTGGGAAACCAAGACTGCATCAAGGAGAGGCAAGAATCGGAATTCGAAGAGGAGGAAGCAAATACTAAACTCTTCGATCAATTAGGTGAGCTTGAACAAGACAACACAAAGCTCAAACTGGAGGTTTATTTGCTGAAGACAGAGAATGTACAGTTAAGACTAAATTGCATGATCTCTCATCAGTCAACAACGGGTTAACTGAACAAGTAGTGGAACTTGCTACCAAAAAGGAGTTAGTCTCCAAGAACTTAGATGCATTGGCAAGACTCTCAGAAGAGTTTAAGGAAGACTATGGGAAAAGGACAAGGAAACTTCAACTAGGTGTGGAAGAGTCCGCAAAAGCGGTAAGGGAATTGCATGAACAGTTGAGATCAAAAGATGATGAGTTGAAACGGGCTAAGGTCAAGGAGGGGGATTTGATTGAACAACTCACCGTAATGGAAAACAATGTCAAATCCCTCATATTCGGACAAAAAATGTGGCCCACGCCAACGATCGAACAGGGAGTTTCCCTAACTGTCCTATTACTTGCTACTTTTGTGCCAAAAAAGGGCACACTAAAGCTTATTGCTTTAGTTTCCAAAGAGTAAAAGCAAGTAGAGTTAGTTCTAGGATGAACCCACCAAAGGTTAAACAAATATGGGTTCGAAAGGACTTAGTGGGACAAATGAGGAGAGTGGGAAGAGATGCAGTGCATAGGCATTTGGCACCGGTTTGGGTGGCCAAGTTGAATGTGCTCCCCATTCCGGTCAAACCTCCTTTGGTTGACCGGGTCTCACTTTGAGTGCATTGCACTCGTTTTTGAATTTATTTTATTGTTTTTATTTTTATTTTTACTTTTCGGATGGTTAGTTTTGGTGTTGTAAACTTTTGAGACTGTTTGAGTTTGTTTTGGTGCAGATACAGTTGCAGGGCAGAATTCATGAGTCTGTCCAGGGAAACAGTGCGGTTAGAGTGGGGGTCAGTAACCCGCACTCATCCCGCACTCTGAGGACATCAGGTAATAGAGTGCGGGTAAAGTGTGGGTCACTCACCCGCACTCCACCCACACTTTTGTCGCGCAGTATATATATGCATGTCGTTTTCTAGGGCTCCACTTGCCACAAAAGAGCAAAACCAACTGCAAACTTCAAATTTTTCCCTCTTCCCAACTAAAGGTATTCCGTGGGTGCCACGTTTTCGATTTTTCGGCAACTAAGGTATGAATTCTTACTCTAATTTCATTTCACATATCTCTAATCCAAAACCCTAACCCTCTTAATCACAATTCTTTTGCCTCTTATGCATGAACTTCATTAGTTAGGGTTTTGACCCCTTGTTTTTGCTTTTGCTAATGTCTAAGAGAGTGGAATGTTGGGTGTTATCTATTTTGCATGTGATGTATTCATTGTTAATTGATTTTCTATTGCAATTAGATTTTCAAACTATGAGTTGGGATTATATGGTTAAATGGAAGCCTGTACATGAGTTAGAGTCATTTTGTTGCTGATTCGTTCGATGATGAACTGGAATTTTGAGATGTATACATGAATTGAACTCTGCATTTGCTGGTGTCTGGTGACGAGTTAGAGTGCGGGTACAGTAAGGGTCACTCAACAGCACTTCACCCGCACTTTATCCTCTTGGCAGAATTTTCGTCCTTTCAAATTCCTGCATCATAACCTCTTGTTTCTTTGATCCAAATATTGCCTTAAAACTGTGTTTAATATGCAGATGTCAGGAAGACCCAGGAGAACGCCTAGGCAAAGCAGTCAGGGTTCCGAACGAAGACCGAGGTGAGGCCCCCAAGTTCCGCCACTGTGCATCAGGCACCCGAATTTCGAGGAAGGCTTAGAATATTTCAGAGAGCGTGACATAGTGGTGGAGAGGGGGATTGCGGTTGAAGAACTGGGAGGCACCCCAATTTCTCTAATGATTGAAGCAAAGGGATGGGAAACCTTCATTAGCCCCCCCCCCCCCGATGTATTGTCGACGTGTGGTCGAAGAATTCTTTGCTGGGCTGGTACCTGAGACTTTTCAACGCTCTTCTTCGGTTCTGGTCCATGGGGTAGAAGTCCGGATGACTATAGCGGACATTAACAGGTATTATAGGACTGAGCTTCCAGTTGATCCCGAAGCAGTCGGCCGTCTAAGGCAAGGGGTGACTTGGAGAGAATTCTTTGTGACCCAAAATGTGGACTTTGCCAATCAGTTACTGATCCGTCCGATGAATTTTTGGGTGGCCCCTGATCATCGTATGAAGCACACCAACTTAAGGAGTGAGTTGGGGTTCTGGCATGTATTCATCTCCCATTCCTTGATCCCCAGAAAGCACAGGACCTCAGTGAACTTCAATGCAGCCATGATTCTGAACTGTATACTGCAGAATCAGTTGGTCGACATTGGCTTTCTTTTCAAGAGAGAGATCCTTGAGATGGGAGGGGTCAGGGTGGACAAGCAGCCACTCATTTTCCCTATCCTCATCACCGCATTCTGTAGAACCGCCGGAGTAGATTTCGGATCCGATCCTTTTGAATGCGGTTTGGGGCCGGTTGGGCGATTCACATGGAACGACCAGATCAGAGAGCGGGACCCCTCTGGTGTCAGGGTCCGAACAGGGAGGAGAAAACCTGCTCGAGGGGGCAGCACGAGCAAACAGCCGGAAGACATCCCGGAACCACCAGATGTGGAGCCGATTTACATCGATTATGGTGATTATAGGCCCGCAGCTTCCTCACCCCCGCAGGAGACATATGGAGAGGTTCCTTGGAAGACTTTGCTTACTGGATTGGAGAACCTCAGGACCGAGGTCACCTAAAACAGGAGGCAGATCACTGAGAGCAGGGCGGAAGTAAATGAGTACTTCACGGACATTTGGGGCAACCTCACAGACATGAGGGAGGCACTCATTCTTCCAAGTTATCCACAGAAAAAGAAGAGGTCAGCTGCTTTCTCACCTCCTTCAGGGGGTCCAGCCATTGACCCATATGAGGAAGAGCTCAGAGCTACTATGGAGAGATCTAGGAGGGAGCAGGAAGAGTGGATCAGATAAGAGATCGACCCAAAGGGCAAAGGGATCGCCAGTGAACCGGAGAGGGAGTTTTCCGACGATGATTGACCATCCTTTCTTTTTCTTTATTATTGATCAGAACTTTTACAGCTTGTATTTGTATTTGTATTATCTTTTAAACGTCTTAGACTTATTTTTCTTTTCTTTTCGCATTTAATTTTCGTTGGTAGAGTTGTTGTGTGGTTTTTAGCTAGGTTGTGCATCTTTTAGGAAGCACACAACAACACGCATGGAAATCGACCGATCATCCTTATAAAGGGAGTTTTCTACCTTCGGTTTTGTACTTAAATTTTTAATGAATGCGAGTTAGTTTTTGTTATACTGAATGAGCTTGGTCGAATGTATGTCTAGATTCGGTTTGGGGGTATTGATCCCTCATTCCGCCATTTATTGTGATTTTGCTTGTTCTTTCCAACAATGGGGGCATTGTTGAGTTTTGGTTTGGGGGTGCATCACGCCTCCGCCGTGTACAGTTTAGTGTCCAATTTTTCACAATTTTGTCGCTTGTCCATTTTTCAAACTGTAATCCAGTATGGGTATGATGCATCTAGAGTGTGCTTTTGGACGAGTTTCTTATATGTGCTCTGACCTTGTGATATAGTTTGGTGCCACTTGAGGCTTAGCTTGCACCATCATGGGTCAGTCCCACCCGTTGGTACGAAGTATTGGGGACTCATTGTTCCCACGTCTTTTTCTAATAGTGGAGATACCCGTGAGATCACAAACACAAGCATGAAAGTGCGTTTTCTGAGTGCATTATTGATTATTCTTAAACACGTTTCCCGTCATGTATGTCATGTGCCATAGGACTTGCATTATTTTGTGAATGCGTGATGGATGCTTTCATTCCCTTTTTAGATGGTTGTGGAAGTGATAGTAGGGAATGCATGTTTATTGAAGTACCGCTATAGCCTAAACACCACTTACCATATTGTGTGTTCCAAAGCCGATTTGAGGCCAAACACTTCCCCTTTCATTTGGTACCACATTCAACCATATACCCAATAGCCTAAACACATGCCTACCCTTGTACTAATCATGTTAGGATGGGAAATGGTAGGGAGAAAAAGGTTTAAAATGGTCCCACAGTGGGTAAAATGAGATATATGTTGAAAATATGAAAGAAAAGGGTAAGTTATGCACTCTAAATGCCTAAGAAAGGGAAAATGGTAACAACTCAAATGGAGTACAACATTGTTATTTGGAAATTGTTAAAAGAAAATTTTGAAGAAATATTATACTTGAAGTGCCATAATGATAGTGTTTTAAACTAAAACACCCAAACGGAATGCAAATGTGGGTCAAATGTTTTCCTAGAGGGTTGCATTTAAAGCAAGAAGAGAACATGGTGTGGGAGTAGGGATTTATTCTAGCATGATTGGTGAGTTGAGCTCTTAAAATTCCATATTCTGTTTTGTGTAAACTCATTCAACCCCACAGCCACACTATAACCGGTTGAAAAGCCCTATTTGATCCATGTAAGTCTAGTTTGGGAATGTAGGTTGAAGCACGATCTTTCGCATCCATGGCATGGTGACTCGTTCCTAGGATAGTTCATTGCTTAAATCTTATGCAGAATCTTCTTTGCATACTTGTTGTGTGGAACTTAGGACTCTTGAGGAAAGAAAAGAGGGAATCCATGTGAGCTTTAGAATTGAAGCGAATTATGTTCAAGGTATGGGAGTAAGTGGTCCTAAATTCATGAATGCCTCTAGGTGTGGGATTCGTGTTCGTACGAGCCTCCCTTGGGTGTCTCCAAATTGCTCTTGATCTTGTGCATATGTTTTTCTCCTCTCGATCACATCTATTTGTATCATATCACACATGGGACTTACGACATTGTTGATGTATTGTTTAGGTATTTAGAAATTACTTTCAGCTGGCGTCTTACTGTTTTGAATAGATTTGCTCTAGGACGAGCAAAGGTTTGGTTTGGGGGTGTTTGATCGGGCCAAAATATGTACTATATTTAGGCCCTCAGATCCTTACCTTATGTTCTGTTTTCGTGCATTTTTGTGTCTCTTATGGGTTGTTTTATGCTTATTTGAAGGAAATGATGCAGAGACAGGCTTGGAAGCACATTGTAATGATTCCAGCAGAAAAGGAGCACAAACAGGTCTATAGTGCGGGTCCAGTGCGGGTCGCAACCGCACTCCAGCCGCACTCCAGCCGCACTTATGTGCATAGCCGGGGCAAAATGCAAGTACAGATGTAAGTTCCTCATATTTTGATTGGCTTATTTCGTTGACAAACCACATTAGGGATTATTCTTTGTAAGGGTAATTTAGGCCTCGTAAGTGTGATCAAGCTTCAAGGATATCATCTCTCTCAAAGAGCACTTCAAAGGTATCTCACTAGTTTAACTTTCTTTGAAGAGATCTAGTTGCACAGACTCACTTGCATGCATTATTGTTCCTATCTTCATGTAATTGAATGATGTATTGTATGCCTCTTTTCACACTCCACACTTGCACATTTTGCACATCTCTTAGTGTGTTGAGTTTGCCTAGAAAAGAGAATTTCTTGTCATAGCACGGCCTAGACCGCTTGGCAAGACATGCTTGCACCGCAGCATACAGAGCGGTATACCTCAGCAGGGTCATGCTCCCTGTACCGCTTCCTGTGCACTTGCACGCAAAGTGACCCAAGTCGCGGTGTTGTCCAGTAAGCCTCTGTTGCCCATACCGCGGCCTGTGCACCTGCATGCACAGCGCCCTACACCGCGTTGTTGTCCAGACGGTGCACTGCTGTGTGTACCGCGGTCTGGACACTTGCCTGCGACACGGTCCATCTAGCGGTATTGACGGGTTTTTGTGCCCTAAGTTCAAAACGACGCTGTTTCAACTAGGGCTCCCTTATATATGCTCTATCTTCTTCCTTGCTCGGTTTCATGAGTTCAAGAAGCCATTTTTGATAGGCCAAGCTTCCCTTAGAGAGAGAAACTCCCAAGAACTCATCTTTACTCAACCAAACACAAATCCATGTGCATTTAACCTCTTCAAGCATTATCTCATCATGGATTCTTCTTGCTTTCATTGACTAGGTAACTTGAACATGCCCTAAATCTCTTTGTATTTATTTATGTTCTTGTTTGCCTAGGGTTAGCTCTTTTATGTGATTTTATTGCATATCTTTATGTTTATTGGCATTTATAACATGATTGAGTTGTTGTGTGTTGGTTGAGAGCCTTGTTCATTAATAGCTAGCATTTAGGATGATTTTACCCTTCTAGAAAAATCTTCATGCATTTGCATTTAGATATTGATATCTAGGATTTGAATTTATTTACATCTTTAAATCCTTAGGTAAGCATTTATTGTTGCCTAGCATTAATTGCATGTTTGAATATCTTTTACATATTCACATAGGTTGTTTAACCTCTTCATTGATTGTTAAGCTTTGTGACTAAGTGAGTTAGTGCACAAGCTTGTGGTCAAGAATCACTATTAAAGGCCCGTTGGGTAGAGTGAAAGGGTTAGTGACCAAGTAGGTGTGACTTGAGGTCAACCTAGGTTGTAAACTTTCGTTCAAATAGTGGATTTGAGGACCGTATGTGGCTAGAAGGATAGCCCGTGAGTTTTGCTCAGTTGGAGGGTTTCTCACGTAAATCAATCCTTGTGTTTTTATTGTTTTCCGCATATGTGTATTGGATTGATTGATTGTTAATATGGAGTAGGATTATTAAAATTGATTAAGTCGAAAAGTTGGTAATAAATCAACTAAAACCTATTCACCCCCCCCCTCTAGGTTGTATTAGACACACTTTGTGTATTTTCAACAGGGATAAAGTGCGGGTACAGTGCGGGTCAGCTAACCGCACTCCACCCGCACTATTGCCAAACCAGAGAAGCTGCGCAGTCACCAGACATTAGAGTGCGGGTTCTGTGCGGGTCAGTAAACCGCACTCTACCCGCAGTTGCACCAAGAACAGAAGAACAGAATCGCACCTGACACTAGAGTGCGGGTACTGTGTGGGTCATCAAACCGCACTCTACCCGCACTTGCTTCAAGAACAGAAGAGCAGAATTGCACCTGACATTAGAGTGCGGGTACTGTGCGAGTCATCCAACCGCACTCTACCCGCACTGTTGCTCAAGACAGAAGGTAGATTTTGCACCTGAGAAGGAAGTACGGTCACAGTGCGATGCCAAGTGCGGGCCAAGTGCGGGCCAAGTGCGGGTCAAGTGCGGGTAATTCAACCGCACACCACCCGCACTAATGTCCTGATCCGAGAACTGAAGTTGCAGGCAACCCATACAGTGCGGGTAAATTACCCGCACTCCACCCGCACTCCCAGCGCGCTAGTCTGATTTTCAAAGCTTAAGTGACCTATTTTTGTATTTAGTATAAATATAAAAGTATATAAACATTTTTAAGTAGCTTTTGACTCCGTTTTAGATAGATTAAGCATTCTTAGATCTAGTTTCTCTCTCTACCTCTCATCCTCACATTCTCTACTCAACTTCAAGGAAGTTAGGAGATTGGAGCCACTTCAAGGAACGAGATGTTCTCCAAGGGTTATTTCTTTCTCCTCTCTACTGATTTCCTAGTTGTAATGAGTAGCTAAATCCCCTCTAAGGGGTTGATGGAGTAGTTAGTTTAATATTGGGCTTGTACATAAACTTGATATTATATTGATATTCATGTCTATCTTCCATTGATCTATTCTTGTTGTGAATGTTTATCATTGGTTTCTTTTGTAGATACATGATCTTTGCAAGATATCTTTGTATTATGTATGAGTATTGCATCTAGATATACATCCTATTTAGTTGTTTAATCCTCTAAAGAATAGACGGAAAGTCATGAATTTCGACTCTTGAACCGCGGTTTTAATCTAACCTCAATCGTATTTCCGGCACTATACATCCTAGGTCGGAATCCGTGAGAGAGTTAGAAGTCATCACTATACATCCTAGGGTGACTATTTGTAATCGGTTGAGTCAATGTTAGGTAGACGAGCTTCATTTCTAGAATCCAGTAAACAATCAACTCTATACATCCTAGGTTAGTAGTTTACAAGGATTAATCCCTAATAGGTGGTCCGCACTATACATCCTAGGTTGGCCACCTTCTAGGGATAAATAACCGACTCTATACATCCTAGGTCGGTTACCTTGAAGAGCCGTGCTATTGACAAGTTTGTTACATTGCCCAGTATTTGCTTTCGAATTTATTAGCTCCTTAGTTTCCATCATCTATATATCCTTCACTCCATATTCCCCTTTCATTTTACTTACTTATTTAATTTAGTGTTATTTAGAGTTGGTTCACAATCTACATTTTCACCAATTCATGTTTTGCTATTATATATATATATATATATATATATATATATATATCTGCCATTGCTTTAGTTTTAACTAATTTGGCTAACTCCGCTCCCTGTGGACGACACCCACTTGCTGATATATTTATATTTGTAAACTGATTTAGGCTTGTGTGGTTTGTTCAAATATTATTGACGGACTGATCTTTTAAAACGACATAAAGGAAAAAAAGCATCTTCGTCAGTCTCCATCGGTTCCCTAAGGTGGAGCCCAACAAAGCTGGCGGTACTGTTGATTCTCCTCCAACTTCCTCTGTCAGGCTTCCAGCCAGTTCTGATCTTGATGCAGGGGTTGGTGTATCTGTATCACCGACTCCCCCTCTTCCTACCTCGGCTAGGTCGCTGGAGGCTTTTACAGCCAGAGTGGAGAGGTATCGAGGTGCTTCCAGCCGGGTTGCCGCTATATTTATGTTTGTAAACTGATTTAGGCTTTGTGAGGTTTCTTAAAATATTATTGACGGACTGATCTTTTAAAACGACATAAAGAAAAAAACGTCTTTGTCAAGTATTCCGGTGAAACTAGAAACTTTACCGAATGATTGAGTACCTAGCTTTCCTGTTTCATGGAACCTAGGTCTCTAGATAAGTATTCTGGCGAAACTGGGCACCTCGCACCTCTGTTTGTAGGAGCTTTGGTGCCTTGGCAAACAAAATTTGATGAATCTCGGTACCTCGCCTTCCTTCTTTAGGAATCTTGGTACTGTAGCGAAAACAACGACGGAAAGGGTACCTCGCATTCTTGTTTGTAGGAATCGTGGTACTCTGGTGAAAAAAAAGGCGAATACATATTGGCAGCAAGATCCAGGTAGACAACTGGAGCCACTTTATCACCCGGTCTTTCTTAGCGGAGGGTGGTACTCGGCCAAGGCCTTGATGTGGCTGGCAGCTATGTTCTTACTATCCGGACTCTTCCTGGCAAGGGATGGTACCCAGCCAAATTAGTAGGAAGGCCATATGGTCTTTTCTTGTCTTGAGGCGATCGTATTTTGGGTACCTCGCATTCCTGTTTGTAGGAATTGTGGTACTCTGGTAAAAACAATGGCAAACAAACTCTGGCGGCCAGATCCAGGTAGGCAACTAAGGCCACTTTAGCACCTAGTCTTTCTTAGTGGGGGGTGGTACCCGGCCAAGGCCTTGATCTGGCTGGAAACTATGCTCTTACTATCCAGATCCTTCTTAGCGGGGGGTGGTGCCCGGCCAAGGTCTGATCCATCGGCAACTATGATCTTACATACTGGATCCTTCCTAGCGGGGGGTGGTGCCCGGCCAGGGCAGCAGGAAGGCCATATGGTCCTTTCTGGTCTTGTGGCGATCATGTTCGTGTACCTCCCATTCCTATTTATAGGAATCGTGGTATCCTGGCGAAAACAATGACGAATAAACACTGGCAGCAAGATCCATGTAGGTAACTAAGGCTACTTTAGTACCTGGTCTTTCTAAGCGGGGGGTGGTACCCGGCCAAGGCCTTGGTCTGGCTGGCAACTATGCTCTTACTATCCAGATCCTTTTTAGCTGGGGGTGGTGCTCGGCTAAGGTCTGATCCATCGGGTAACTATGCTCTTACGTACTGGATCCTTCCTACCGGGGGAGGGGGGGGGAGGTGGTGCCCGGCAAGGGCAGCAGGAAGGCCATATGGTCCTTTTTTGTCTTGAGGTGATCCTTCTAGATGGACTAATCCAATCTAGGACATTATAAGTGCTATGTAGCTCTCCCGGATTTATGGTGATCCTCCTAGAGGGATCTACCCGGTCCAGGGCATCAGGAGTGCTATATAGCTCTCCAGGTCTTAAAGTGACAATCATGGGGGATTCAATTGGCGACATAAAGCAGGTAGATGTAGACAAATGTAGGCAGGAACAAATGGAGAAAGAAACCTTCTTTATTGATGATCAAAGAAAAAAGGAATACAAGCACTCACGACTACTAACATCTTCTAACAGTCGTTTAGGAGTAATCCTGGCCGATTTGCATTGTAGGACTTATGGGTAGAACCTCTTGAGGTGATCAGCATTCCAAGTGTGGTCTACTGGATGTCTGTCTATATCATTTAACTTGTAGGGCCCCCCTGGATCACCATTTTGATTATGTAAGGACCTTCCCAATTAGGTGATAGTACTCCGTCTGACCTCTTCCGGGTATTCTGGGTAACCTTTCTGAGCACCAGATCCCCTTCTTTGAAGCTTCAGATTCTCACTTTCTTGTTAAAGTAATGAGCAATCCGGTTCTGGTAAACTGCTACTCTTTCGGCTATCCTGTCTTGCTTCTCCTCTAGGAGGTCCAGGCTGGCCTTCAGCTTGTCCTCATTTCCATCGGGGTCAAAATGTTGCACCCGGAAGGAAACAAGCTTATGCTCTATAGGAAGGACGGCTTCTACCCTGAAAGCTAGTGAGTAGGGGGTTTCTCCGGTAGCGGTCCTTTTGGTGGTGCGATATGCCCATAGTACGTTCAAGAGTTCATCAGCCCATCTTCCTTTCTTCAGCTGAAGTTTTTTCTTGAGGAGCCTCTTGATAGTTTTGTTTGTGGCCTCTACTACGACATTAGTCTTGGGGTGTGCCATGGACGCGAACCGGAGTTCAATCCCCAAACTTCCACAGAATTCCCAGAATCTGGCGTTGTCGAACTGCTTACCCAGATCCGCGATGATGACCATCGGAGTCCCGAATCAGCAAACCACATTTTTCTTGATGAACTTAGTTGTATTTTCTTCAATAATTCTGGAGAGGGGTTCTGCTTCCACCCACTTGGTGAAGTAATCAATAGCCACGATTGCATGCTTATGCTGACCTGGCGCGGTTGGGAGAGGTCCAATTAGGTCCACTCCCCAGAATGCAAACGGATACGGCGAGCTGATGGTTGATAACCGTTCTGGAGGTAGGTGATACAGGTTGGCCGTTTTCTGACATGGTTCATAAGACTCTACGAACTGCCTTGCATCATGGTGCAAGGTCGGCTAGATATATCCCATGCGTAGCACCTGGTAAGCCAATGCTTCTCCTTCGATATGATTTCCACAGTCTCCCGAGTGCACTTCCCTTAATGCCCAATTCGCATCCTCAGGATGTAGGCATCTGAGCAAGGGGAGTGACATACCTCTGCGGTAAAGGTGCCACTCCATCAGGCAGTATCAGACCGAGGTTCTCTTGATCTTGCGAGCTTGATCGGGGTTTTCAGGGAGCTTTTCTGATTGAAGGTAATCCGCGATAGGATCCATCTAGCATGGAAATCGCTCCACGAGGTTGACTTCCTTGCCTTCAGAGATGCTTGATACAGTGATTATCTGGAGCGGAACTTCTTTCGGCAGCGCTTGTCCTCCTTTGGCAGCTATCTTGGCTAGGACGTCAACTCGATGATTCTGCTGCCTAGGTACCGGCTCGATCCTGAAACCGTTGAAGCGAGGCAACAGTTCTTGCACTTTTTCGAGGTAGGCTACCATGTTATCCCCCTTGGCCTGGTATAAACCAGTTATTTGGTTGTCTACCAATTGTGAATCATATTCGGCAAGGAGGTAATCAGCTCCTAGCTCTACTGCTGTTCTCATCCCTGCTAACAAGGCCTCATACCCAGCCTCGTTATTGGTGGCGCTAAACCCGAATCTGAAACAGTGGCAACATTCAACTTTCTTTGGGTCAGTTAGAATGACCCCACCCCTACTTCCTGCCTGACTCGATGCTCCATCGGTATACAGGATCCAGATGTTTGGATCGGTAGGTCAATCTGCAGGCTCTTGTTCCTTCGGAGGAGCTCGAATCAAGCTCGGGGTAGCATCTTGATCGGGGATTGCACTGAATTCTACCACGAAATCTGCCAAAGCCCGGGCCTTGATGGTAGTCCTAGCTTTGTATTTGATGTCGAACTAGGTAAGCTCTAGGGCCCACAGCACGAGTCTTCCCGATACATCCGGCCTTTGAAGAAATTGTCACAAAGGTTGATCAGTGACTACCATGATGAAGTGAGCAAGGAAATAAGGGCGGAGCTTCCTAGCTGCTACTACCAGTGCAAAGGCGAGCTTCTATAGGAGAACGTAGTTCTTTTCTGATTTGGTTAGGGCGCGGCTCATATAGTAGACAGGGCGCTCAGCTCCATCTTCTCACTCTTTCACTAATGCTCCGCTGGCGGCGGTTTCAGACACTGCCAGGTATAACTGTAGTTTTTTTTCTGGTACCGAGCTAGCTAGCAGGGGCGGGCTAGCGAGGTACTTCTTTAATGACTGTAAAGCTTGCTCATTGGCTTGGTCCCATTTCATGTTCTTCCCCTGTTTGACTGCCTTGAAGAACGGGATGCACTTGTCAGTGGATCATGATATGAAACCGTTCAGGGCTGTGATTCGCCCAGTCAAACCTTGCACTTGTCTAAGTGAGGTGGGGGATTCAAGATCCAGGATGGCTTTGATTTTTTCGAGATTAGCTTCAATCCCTCTCTCGTGGACCATGAATCCGAGAAATTTCCCTGCTGTAACCCTGAATGCATATTTAGCCGGATTCAGACATATCTGATTTTCCCTGACTATCTGGAAAGTCTGGCGGAGGTGGTCTTGGTGATGCTCAGCTATCTGAGACTTCATGATCATATCATCGATATATACCTCCATTGACTTTCATATCAGTCCCCTGAATAAGTGGTTGACCAGGCGCTGGTAGGTAACCCCAGTGTTCTTGAGCCCGAAGGGCATGACTCTGAAGCAGTACAGGCCTTGCCTGGTTATGAAACTGGTTTTATCCTGGTCAGCTGGGTGCATCAGGATCTGGTTGTTTCCTGAGAAGGCATCCATAAAGCTTAGGAGCTTGTTGCCCGCGGTTGAATCTACCAGTTTTATAGCGGAAAGCTATCCTTCGGGTAAGCGCAGTTGAGATCTGTGTAGTTAATGCACATGCGCCACTTCCCGTTCGGTTTTGTCACCATGACTACGTTGGTAATCCATTCAGGGTACCAAGACTCTATGATGAACTCTGCCTTTAGTAGTTTATGTACCTCTTCTTACACCGCATCATTTCTTGCTTGGTTGAAATGCCTTCTCTTCTGCTTGACTGGCTTGAAGGTGGGATCCACCTCTAACCTGTGTGTTGCTAAGGTAGCGGGTACTCGCGGCATCTCCTCATGACTCCATGCAAAGATGTCATTATATTCTCGCAAGAGCTTTATCAAAGCCTCATTTACCTCCGTCTCCAATGTTGAGCCTATTTTGACAACATTGGAAGGATCGGCCTCCCTGATAGGTACCTCTTCTAACTCTTCTGCAGGATGGCTACTGGCCCATCCTTTTTCTTCTTCTCCCCTGATTTCTATGTTGGGGAGCTCTGGTGTGGATCCCATTTCATCTGAATCTGTTTTGCCTTCGAAATCTTCCTTCGAGAACTGGTGATCTTGGTTGATGGTTACCTGCACGCATTGCTTAGCCAGCGCTGTTGGATTGGTAGATACTGCATAACACTTATGTGCAACCTGTTGATCTCCTATCACTTCGTCCACCTTGTCTCCTACTGGAAATTTTAGGACGTTATGGTATATCAACAAGACTCCTTTGAGAGCAGACAGGTAGGGTTTTCCTAGAATGACGCTGTAGGCGGACGGGGTGTCTACTACAACGAAATCCGTCATCAGGTTCTGCTGGAGTGGCGCTGTCCCTACTATTACAGGTAGGATCATAGACCTGGTGGGGATCAGTAAGTCTCTTGTGAACCCGTATAATAGGGTAGTACAGCTATTGTAGCAAGGTCTTTTCAGGTTGAATTGCTCCAAAGTGCTTTTGAAGAGGATGTCAACGCTGCTACCTGTGTCAATCAAGACACGATGGACCAAGTTATTGGCTATCTACACAGTGATGACCATAGGGTCATCGTAGGGCTGCACGGTGTTATACACGTCCTCTTCTGTGAAGACGATCTGTGCAGTAGGAGGAGACTGAGGTGACCCCCTAATAACTTTGAAGACACTCGGGCTTGCTTCCAATCTGGGAGCTTTTCTGGCATGGTTCTTTCAAGCATTGTTGAAGATTCCGGCCAGGGTGGGACCTCCGCTGATGGTATTGACAATGTGGATCTGCTCCATCAGATCCTTCCATTTTGCTTTCCTTCCTTCTTCATACGCTTTGATATCGGTATGCACCTCCTTTCCAGTGCGTATGTTGTCGCGTACCTGTTGGAGGAATTCCTCTAAGCAACCTCCCCTAACCAGGGCTTTAATCTGGTTCCGTAGACTATAGTACTCCGAGGTATTATGACCTACATCTCATAGAAGTCACAATACTTGTAGCGGTTCCGCTGATCAGCTGGTACCTTCATTGGACCTAGCTTTCTGAGCAGTCCATTGTCACGGATAGCGAGGTAGATAGTTTCACGAGATGCGTTCAAAGGGGTGTAATGGGAGTATCCCCTTTCATCTCTATCGACTCGGGCTACTTCCTTAGGTGGACAGTATGTGCACAGAGTCCGCTTGACAGGGTACCGGTTCCGTGGGGGCTGGTAGTGCGGCGATCGATATGTAGATTTGTTGGGCCGTCTGTTCTGACTTTTCTGAACTGGTACCGGCTTGAGCTCCTCCCTCTTCTGGAGCTTAGCAATTTTCATATCATCATGCTCCATTTTGACTCATAGCTGCTCCTCTATTTCAACCTGCTCTAGAGCTCTGTTGTAGGCTTCCATGTAGGTCTCCGGGGGATGTTTGGCGAAGGATCTGAACAGCCTGCCTGCCCATATGTTCCTTTTGAAATTGGCCAAAGTATTCTTTTCCGCGAAGACCCCCATTTGGATCACTTCCTTGTGGAACCTCTCTACGTAGGCTCTGAGCATTTCACCCCGCTCCTAGATCATATATTGGAGATGAATGAGATCCTTAGGGTGAGGTTTGATGCCCTGAAACTGAGCACAGAAGTCAGTAGTCAACCTGGTGAATGAATCAACGCTCTCCGTCGGTAGTTTCTTGAACCATGTCTTGGCACAGTCAGTCAGCGTGGTAGGGAACATTCTGCACATGACGGCCCGGGTAGCATTCTGGACCTCTATCTGGTGAACAAAACTTTCTAGATGGCTCAGGGAATCCTCGATTCCAGAAAATTTGTTGGTTGGCATCTTGAATTTGGGAGGTAGTTCTGCCTCCTTGATCCTTCTAGAGAAGGGAGCATTCATCTCTCCCAAAGGATCTTTCTGGTTTTCCCGGTGTTTACCCTTCTTTAACTCCTGGATCTCTTTTGCCATTATGTCGACCTGGTCCCAATTACGTTTGTTGCCATCATTTCCTGATTCCACCTTAAAATCTCGATCCTTAGATCCCTCCGATGTCGCAGAGGTTTCATCATGCTTCTCTCCAATGTGGGGGGGGGGTCTTCTCTGACGCCCCTGTTGCTGCCTCCTGCCATTGAACGAGGGTGCCTCCTGGTCGCTTCCTGTTGAGGCTGTCTAGAAGAAGCTTCTGGTTGGACCAGATGGCAACGCTCCCTAGGCGGGAGATCGATGGCGGATCTAGAGCGTCGAGGTTGATAACCTGTAGGATTCCCTAAAACAAGGGTGCTGGTCCGAGTCTATCATGGACCGATGGTATTGGGGGCATGGGCCCAAGTCTATCATGGACAGTTACGGGAGGTGGTGGTCCCAACCTGTCGAAGGGAGGTATCCTGGTACCTTGTCGATTGGCATCTCCCCTGGGATCTGGTACCGCAGGTTGACTGGTACTGCCTTCGGTGACCATTCAACGGCGAATGCTCTCTACAAAGGCCGCGACTTGTTGGTCTAGATTGGCCGGTCCGGCCGCTGGGGTAGCAGGTACCTGGGGGGTATTCTGTGTGGTAGCTGACATCTTCGAGGCGGGTTTACGACCCTTTCCTCCCTTCTTCAGCTTCTGACCCTTTCAGGTTGAAGCGTTTGACTGATGTCCTGAAGGATCAGGATGATCCTGAGAGGATCGGAGCTTCATTCCGATAATCTAGCAAGAAAACAAGACACACAGGCTTTCTATTGAAGGTGTGGTGTTTCCCACAGACGGTGCCAAAAAGTGTTAACGGAAAAATTAATTCGGGATGAAAATCTCAGTTAACACCCTCACTCACTACCGGTAGCAGTAGCGGGGTAGGTACCTTCGGTACCGGGGTCCCTCTTTTTTGTATGATCGAGATCGATAGATTAACGAATGGAGAAAAAACACAAAGAGACCGAGAGATGTAAAATGAACACTGTTTTATTTAGTCAATCGCTACGGTAGGATTACAATATGTATACATGCATATTTCTCTCTATTTTCACTCTTTCACACAGGATGGAGATGGAGAAAACGTTCGTGTCGATAAGTGGATATTTATCCTCTAGTGATTGTTAATGGACTCTCACTGGCTTCTAGGAATTTCCCAGGATCTCTCTGGTTCTGGCGATCAAGAATACTCTAAAAAAGCCCCCCTTACTTTACCCTTCAATGCCGTCTATATAGTACTCTCCAGAATCTCCCCGAAATCTAGTTCTCTTAATGAAGATTATAGAGAGTCCTATTTTAAGAGTTGAAAGACATTTGCGTGGAGCTGAAGGCGCGGGATTAGATTATGTTAATCAATGGTGAATTCAAAATTCTGATTCGGTCGACCATGGGGTCATTAATGGTGCTTTATTTTGGCGATAGAGTAAACTGTCCTTATTCGTGGAGCTTGATGGCGATGGAATCGACTTTCCTTCTTCATGGAGCTTGGAGGGAAATTCTGGCTTTAAGTTCTGACGGAAGGTAGTGCTGGTACCTAGTTTTGATGAGCTTGTTCTGCCTCCTCCTGGAATGGTGCTTGTGTCTTCGTGTACCTTGTCGTATTGCCTGAGGGGTAGGATACTTGCCTTGAAGAAGCTCTGCATAAGCATACTAAGTACCTGGCAGGAGTCGGGGTGGCACTAAGGCAGATATCGAGGTGGTACCGAGGTAGGTATCAAGGTACCTGGTACCTTGGTACCTTGATTAATGTCGAGATGCTTGCGGGGTTCTGGGCGTGCAAGCTATCATCGTACTGGTCTTGAACTGGTATCAGGAGCTTCAGTAGGGCGAGATACATGATTTCGGAGCTGATATCCTATCTAGATAGTCGAGGTTCCAACCTCGTCGGATATCGACTCCATCTAGGTGATGGTACCGATCTCGCAGGTCTCTTGGAGTATCTGGATGAATCTTCCTGGATAGATCTCTGTTTGGAAAATTCTCCTTTGGTCCCTTGCCAGAAAAACCTGTCAACATATATGTTAAACGAAACATAAAATGATGAAGATGTAGATGGTGAATTATCCTATTAGTAACACTAAATTAACTATGCAAACTAGAGGAAAGGTAAATGGGATGAAGGATATATAGATGATGGGAACTAATGAGTTAACAGATACGAAAGTAAATACTGGGCAATGCAACAAACTTTTAAATAAGCACATCTATTCAAAGGTAACCGACCTAGGATGTATAGAGTCGATTATTTATCCCTAGAAAGTGGTCAACCTAGGATGTATAGTGAGGACCACATATTAGGGATTAATCTGTCGTAAACCACCAACCTAGGATGTATAGTGTTGGTTTTTTGTCGGATTCTGAAAATGAAGCTCGTCTACCTATCAATGACTCAACCGATTGTAAACGTAGTCAACCTAGAATGTATAGTGATGACTTCTAATCCTCTCACGGGACCCAACCTAGGATGTATAGTGCCTGAAACTCGATCGAGGTTAGATTAAGACCGCGGTTTAAAAGTCGGAATTCATGATGTTCCGTCCATTCATTTGAGCAAGAAACAACTAAATAGGATGTATATCTAGATGCAATACTCATACATAATCCAAAGAGATCTTGCTAAGAGGATGTATCTAAAAAGAAATCAATGATAACCATTCATAACAAGAATAGAACAATGAAAGATAGACATGAATATAAATATAGAATCAAGTTTATGTACAAGCCCAATATCCAACTAACTACTCCATCCTTAGAGGGGATTTAGCTACTCATTACAACTAGGAAAATAAGAGAAAGGAAAGAGAAAGAACCCTTGGAGAACATCTCCTTCCTTGAAGTTGCTTTGATCTCCTACCTTCCTTGAAGTTGAGTAGAGAATGTAAGTGAGAGAGAGAGAGAGAGAGAGAGAGATCTAAGTTGTGTAAACCTCTGAAAAATTGAGTCAAAGGCTCCCAAAAATGTTCTCATACTATTCTATTTATACAATATATAAAAATAGGTCACTTAAACTTCAAAAAAGCAAACAGGCGCACGCGGAGTGCGGGTGAATTACCCATACTATACCCTCACTATATGGGTTGTCTTCATCTTCTGTTCTCAGATCTGGGAAATAGTGCGGGTGGAGTGCGGTTAGATTACCTGCACTTGACCCGCACTTTAATGTCAGGTGCAAATAAGCTTCTCTGGCTTTGGCAACAGTGCGGGTGGAGTGCGGTTGGATGACCCGCACTGTACACGCACTTTAACCTCAGTTACAAATCAGCTTCTCTGGCTTTGGCAAAAGTGCGGGTGGAGTGCGGTTGGATTACCCACACTAGACCCGTACTTTAACTCTTCTTCCAGCATCAGGTACCGGCTATGAGTATGAGTGCGGTTGGAGTGCGGTTTCGACCTGCACTTGACCCGCACTGTAGAGCTGCTTATGATCCTTTGTCTTTCCTTTTGCCCATTTTCTGCCGGAACCACCGCAACATGCTTCCAAACCCATCATTGCACCATTTCCTACAATTACGCATATAACAACCCATTAGAGATACCAAAACGCACGAAAACAGAACACAAGATACAGATTTGAGGCCCTAAATATACTACATATTTGGCACGATCAAACACCCCCAAACCAAACCTTTGCTCGTCCTCGAGCAAACATAATCTAAAACAATCAGACGCCAACTGATGGTAAATCCTAGACACCTAAGCAATAATTCAACAATGCCGCAAGTCCAATGTGTGATATGATACACATAGGTGTGATAGAGAGGAGAAAAACATATGCACAAGATCAAGAGCAATTTGGAGACACCAAAGGGAGGCTCGTACGAACATGAATCCCACACCTAAAGGAATTCATGAATTAGGGACAACTTACTCCTATACCTTAAGCATAATGCGCTTCAATTCTAAAGCTCGCATGGATTCTCTGTTTCCTTTCCTCACAGAGTCCTAAGTTCCACACAAACGAGTATGCAAAGATGAATTCTGCACAATATTTAAGCAATGAACTATCCTAAGAAAGAGTCACTATGCCATGGACGTGAAAGATCATGCTTCAACCGACATTCCCAAACTAGACTTTATATGGATCAAATAGGGCTTTTCCACCGGTTATAGTGTGGCTATAGGGTTTAATGAGGTTAAACAAGGAATATGGACATTTGGAGTTCAAACTCACCAATCATGCTAAAATATATCCTTACACCCATACAATGCCCTTTTATCACTCATACGCAAACCTCTAGGCAATTGTTTAACCCACATTCGTGCCTTCAATGTTGTACTCCACTTTGAGTGTATTTAGCATAACACAATCACTCAAACACTACACAATTTTTCCCTTTCTTTTTCTTCTCTTCTCTTTTTAATTTTTTTATTATTTTATTTATTTTTGAGTTGTACAATTTCCCTTTTTTGGACACTTATGGCACACAAGTACAATTCTTAGCCCTTTCCTTGCATATTTTCAACACTTATTTCATTTTACCCGCTATTTGACCATTTAGAGCTTAACTCCTTTCATCACCACCATTTCACATCCTAACATCATTAGAACAAGGGTAGGCATGTGTTTAGGCTATGAGGTATATGATTGAATGTGGTACCAAATAAAAGAGTAAGTGTTTGGCCTCAAGCTTGGCTTTGGAGCACACAATATGGTATGAACATGTTTAGGCTAGTAAAGGTAATTCAGTGCACACACATTCCCTAATATCACCTCCACAACCATCTAAAAAGGGAATGAAAGCATCCATCATGCACTTCACAAAATGATATGCAAGTCCTAAGGCACATGACATAAATGACGAGAGGCGTGTTTAAGAATAATCAATAATACACTCAAAATACGCACTTTAACGCTTGTGTTTGTGATCTCGGCATCTCCACTATTAGAACTAGGCATGGGAACATTGAGTCCCCACTACTTAACACCAACGGGTGGGACAATCCCATAGCGGTGCAAGTGAACCCTCAAGTAGCACCAAACTACGTCACAAGATCAAAACACATACAAAGAACTTGCCAAAAGTACACGCTAGAGGCATCATACCCATACTACTTACAGTTTGAAAATTGGACAAACGACAAAATTGAAAATTTTGACACTACAAAACTACAAGGACGACTGTACAAGGCGTAACACACCCCCAAACCAAAACTCAACAATGTCCCCATTGTTGGAATCCACAAGATATGTCCTAACGGAGGAGAAACACCATAGAAGACTCAAAAATTATGAACATGCATAAAGCGCAACAAATAACAAACATAATCTCAATAATTTGCGGAATGAGGGTTCAACACCCCCAAACCGGATCTAGACATAAGCTCAAAACTAGCACAAGTATATGATCAATATGCACTCAACCTTGCTCATTCATATTAACAAAATCTAAATTCGCATTCATCAAAAATTTAATGCAATGAAGTACAAAATCGAAGGTAGAAACTCCATTTAGAAGGAAGCTAGTTCGTTGTCCGTGCGTGTTGTCATGTGCTTCCTAAAAGATGCACAACCTAGCTTAAAACACACAACAACTCTACCAAACAAAAATCAAATGCGAAAAAAAAAATACAAACTGGAATAAAACTAAGAAAGCTAAAAGTTTAAATATGACCTCAGCGAGCTGCCTCCCACAAGTGCTCAAACATGATAGATGTTCTATAGCTTAGTAAGTTCCATGGCACCAACACCCTTGCAGCAGGTTTCTGGTCCAAAATACGGTTTGAACCTATGCCCATTAACTTTGAATATTCCATCGTTTCTCAAATTCTGAATGTCTACTCCGTTAGGTGAGACATTAATAACACGGTGTGGACCTGACCATCTCGATTTCAACTTCCCAGGGAACAACTTCAAACGGGACTCATAAAGTAACACCAGCATGCCCGGTTGGAACTCTTTCCTTACCAATCGCTTGTCATGAATAACTTTTGTTTTTTCTTTGTAAAGCCGTGAACTCTCATAGGCTTCCAACCTGAATTCATCCAACTCGTTCAACTGATTGCATCTTTCTTCACCTACCTTATCATACTCCCAATTCAACTTCTTAATCGCCCACCAAGCTTTATGTTCTAGTTCTACCGGAAGGTGGCAAGCCTTACCAAAAACCAACCTATACAGGCTCATCCCAATAGGAGTTTTGAAAGCCATTCGGTACGCCCATAAGGCGTCATTTAGTTTCAATGCCCAATCCTTCCTAGTGGAGGAGACCGTCTTCTCCAGAATCTGCTTGATGTGTCTGTTACTTACTTCAACATGTCCTGATGTTTGTGGGTGGTATGGTGTGGCCACCTTGTGCCGCATCCCATACTTCTTCAATAGGTTTCCCAAGACTTTGTTACAGAAATGGCTCCCTCCATCACTAATGATCACCCTTGGAATCCCAAATCGGCTAAGAATATGTTCCTTTACCAATTTTACCACCACATTTCTGTCATTGGTCCTTGTGGCAATAGTCTCAACCTATTTGGAAACATAGTCAACCCCCACTAAAATATAGATGTTTCCACAAGAGGGTGGGAACGGTCCCATAAAATCAAGACCCCATGTGTCAAATATTTCAACCACCAAAATTCCAGTTTGTGGCATCTCATTCTGTTTACCAATGCTCCATGTGCACTGGCACCTATCACATGCTACACAAAACTGATAATCATCTTTAAAAAGTGATACCCAGAAGAAACCTGATTGCAGCACCTTAAGTGTTGTCTTACGTGCGCTGAAATGGCCTCCACATTGCAAATCATGACAGAATCGTAACACGTCATATTGCTCATTTTCTGGCACACACCTCTTAATTACCTGATCTGCCCCGTGTTTGAAAAGATAAGGCTCATCCTAGAAGTATTCCCTTGATCTCCTAGCAAACCTTTTCTTACCCTGCCAATCTAGATCAGGGGGAAATATCCCATGTGTCAGATAGTTTGCCAGATCTGCATACGAAGGTTCTTTATCCTGTACAGCCCATATATGTTCGTCAGGGAAACTTTCCCTCAAAGGAATCTCATCCCCATATATTTGGCTATCATGAACTTTCCTTCTAAGGTGGTCTGCTACCACATTCTCGCAACCATTCTTGTCCTGGATTTCTAAATCAAACTCCTGCAATAGCAATACCCACCTAATCAGCCTGGGCTTTGCATCTTTCTTTTGGAGTAAATATCGAAAAGCTGCTTGGTTTGAGTATACCACAACCTTGGCACCTACCAAGTACTATCTGAATTTCTCAAGAGCAAAAATGACAGCAAGTAATTCCTTCACTATTGTTGAATAGTTCAACTGTGCATCATTCAAAATCTGGGATGAGGAATATATAACATGCGGGTCTTTTCCATCCTCTGTTCCAAAACTGCACCTACAGTAAAGTCAGATGCATCGCACATTATTTCAAGTTGTAAATTCCAAACTGCTGGTGCAATAACCGGAGATGAGGTCAAAGCCTCTTTTAAAGATTCAAATGCCACCACACATTCTACACTAAACACAAAATCCTTACCATTTTGTAGCAACAAGCACAGTGGTCTGGAGATCTTTGAAAAATCCTTGATGTATCTCATGTAGAACCCCACATGCCCAAGTAACGATCGGATGTCCTTCACATTGCAAGGAGGTGGCAAACTCTTGATTACTTCAACCTTTACCTTGTCTACCTCAATCCCTTTTCCAGATATTATATGGCCTATGACAATCCCGTGTTGCACCATGAAGTGGCACTTCTCCCAGTTCAACACCAAATTGTTTTTCATACATCTTTGTAGTACTAATGATAAGTTGTCAAGACACAACCTGAAAGAGTCCCTGAATATAGAGAAATCGTCCATGAAGACTTCAATAATCTCTCCTACCATATCCGAAAACAATGAAACCATACACCTTTGAAACGTACCTAGGGCATTGCAAAGACCAAATGGCATTCTTCAAAAAGCATAAGTTCCATAGGGGCATGTAAAAGTGGTTTTCTCCTAGTTCTCTGGAGCAATAACTATCTGATTATACCTAAAATATCCATCCAGAAAGAAGTAAAAATGATGCCTTGCCAACCGCTCTAGAACTTGGTCAATGAAAGGTAAGGAAAAATGGTCCTTCTTGGTAAGCGCATTCAACTTGCAGTAGTCTACGCAAACGCGCCACCCTGTCTGGAGTCTTTGTGCCACCAACTCACTCATCTCATTTTTCACTACTGTAACTCCGGATTTCTTTGGGACCACATGAATGGGACTAAACCATCTACTATCTGATATGGGGTAGATAATCCCCGCATCGAGAGGCTTCAATATCTCATTTTTTACCGCCTTTTGCATAATCGGATTCAGTCTCCTTTGTGCCTCCCATGTTGGTTTGGTGTTTTCTTCTAGCAAAATCTTATGCATACACATGGTGGGACTTATTCCCTTTATATCATCTATGAACCAACCAATGGCTTCTCCATATTCTTTCAACACTTCTAGTAAATCATCTTCTTGACTTTCCTCCAAATTAGCGGCAATGATAACTGGGTTCAACTTTTCTTCGTCTAGAAACACATACTTCAGGTTCGATGGGAGTGCTTTCAATTCAACTCTTGGAAGAAGCTTTTCTAATGGTACCAAGTCATCTTCATTTTCTTCCCTTTCGAATTTCTCCTCAACAGTGACATCTAACTCCTCCTCTAAGAAATCCACGGTGTTACAATCATGGGAACCCACTGGGTATGACAAAGAGTCAAAGATGTTGAACTCCACTATTTCGTCTACTACCTTCATGGTAAGCTTCCCTGCATGCATATCAATCACTACCCTAGCTGTCGCCATGAAAGGCCTACCCAAAAGTAACTTCACATCTCTCTCGTCTCTTCCTTCATCCATGTCAATCACCACAAAGTCAGTAGGTATATTAACTTTTCTATATGTATTAACACATCTTCGACAATTCCCTTTGGGCTTCTCGCAGAAGCATCCACTAAGACAAGAGACATGGTGGTTTTTCTGAGGTCATTCAAACCCAGCTTCTTATAGACCGAGAACGGCATTAGGTTAATGCTTGCTCCTGAGTCCAACATTGCTCTTTCATGATTTGAACCACCAATTGTAATGTCAATTATAAAACTTCCTTTGTCTTGCATTTTCTAGCGAAATGACAGTTGAATTACTGCACTGACTTTCTCATTTAGACGCTCCTGTTGTTTCGGCCTAAATCTCTCTTTATCCTTACTCAAATCCTTGAAAAATTTACCATAAGCCAGCATTTTCTGAATAGTATCTAAGAGTGGTAAGTTGATGGTTACCTTGGAAAAGAGATCATAGATTTCCTGATGTGATTTCTCCAATTTAGAGTTTTTCAGCCTCCCTGGAAAAGAGTATAGGTAGCACATAGGGGTTTGATGACTTATGGAGCCGAGGTCTTGGTTCTGGGTCTGCTAACTGTACACCTTCTTTCTTTTATAACTCTTTCTCACTCTCTACCTCCGTATGAACTACCTCATCTTTTTCTGTGACGGTTTCCTTATCATTTTCTTTCAAAACCTTTCTGCTTCTGAGGACTGCCTTTGCACTAGCCTGTTCCGGTTGGCTCGAAAATTTCCCTTTCTCTCTTTCTTGCAACAATTCGGCCAACTGACCTTTTTGGAACTCAATCATATGAATAGACGATCCATCTCATTTGATTGCCTATCATTCTTCCACATGTATGTCTCCCAACTCTCTAAATGTGCTTGTTGTAACAGCTGAACCTCTTACGTATCCTGGTTGGCTGACTGCATGAACTCTCCTATCCATTCATCAAATGTTCCTATATTTAGCCGACCTGCATTAATGTCCTCTGGAGTCTGTGCCGCTTGCACAATTTCCCTTGTTCTCTGTTCTACTAATGAGATCTCTTCATTCCCTTGCAAGTAGTCCTTTAGCAAAGCTGCCAGTCTCTCTTCGGTTGAAAACTCTTCACCCACATTGCATCCCTCCTGGAAATCCTGCTCACCTCCCCATTCCTGACTAAATGGGTCAATATCAAGCTTGTACTCGGATCCTGAATTTTTTCAAACGGCATCCATGAACCTAGAATATCGAGAAACAAATAATACCCACAACGTAAAAATATACGAACGAAGTGATGGCAGAAATGTAAATAACTATAAATGTTAACGGAAAATTTGCTTGGGGTGAGAAATCTCAATTAACACCCTCAAGACCACTACCACAGAGGTGGTGGCCAAGGTCGAATGTATTCTAAACAGTGCTTATTCACAGGACAAAAAATACTAATTGTTAACCGAAAAATCACTTAGGGAGCGAAATCTCGGTTAGCACCCTCACCCACTACCGGTAGTCAGTAGTGGGATAGGTACCTTCGGTACCACGATCCTTCCTCGTAATGTAAATAAGGAGTATAATAGGAAAGATCGAGGAGATATGAAATAACACTGCTTTATTAAACAATACTATAATGAAATTACAAGATATACACTCTTCTCTCGTTTTTCACTCTCTTACACAGGGTGACGGTGGAGAAAACGTTTATGTCGACAAGTGGATACTTTCTCCCAATGATCGTCAGTGGACTCTCACTAGCTTCGAAGAATTTCACAAGGGAATTCAACCGGAAAACTCTCTTTCTGTCTTTGGCGATCCTAATATTCCAAAAAGCCCTCCTCTATTTACCCTTAAATGCCGTATATATAGTTCTCCAAAGAATCCCTACAAAATCTGGTTGTGTTAATTAGGATTAATGAGTGTCCTTTTTTAGGCATTGAAAAGCATCGTGTGGGGCTGAAGGCGTGGGATTTGATCCCATGAAATCACTGTCTAATCCAAATTCTAATTAGATTTCATTAATGGCGCTTTATTTTGGCGATGGAGTCAACTTTCCTTCTTCGTGGAGCTTGGAGGGAAACTCTGATTCTGAATTTTGTTGGTAGGGCGAGGTACTAGTATACCAGTTGGATCCTACCAGCATGGAGCTTGCTCTATCTCTTGATGGAGTGGTGCTTGTGTCTTCGTGATCATCTTCGTATTGCTTTGCAGGCAAGGTACTTGCCTTGGAAGAGCTCCAAATATATACATCGAGGTACTAGGTACCAGGCGGGCATCAAGGTTGTACCAAGCCGGGCATCGATGTGCCGGGTGCGTTGACTGATGTCGAGGCACTTGAGGGGTGCTAGGTGTGCAATCTACCATTATACTTAGCTTGAGTTGATATCGGGAGCTTCAGTAGGGCGAGGTACGTGCCTTTGTTAGCTCACGGAGCTGATGTCCTATCTAGATAGATAGGTAATCGAGGTCCTGGCTTTACCAAGTATCGGCTCCAACTAGGTAGGGGCATCGATCTCGATGGTCACCTGGAAGCTAGGACTGGCCCCTATCGGGTTGATACTAACTGGAAAATTCTCCTTTGGTCCCTTGCCAAAAAACTCTGTTAACATTAATATTAATACAATCAGAAGAGAATGAAAATGCATTCTTTATTAATGGTGTATCGTGTACAAATATCTCTCAATTGCTCTCAATTTCTCGAGGGTGTAGCAGGGTTGTTGTCGTAAGTCTGTCGAAAAGTAGTCCCTTTCTCTTTCTCTCTTTTTCCTATTTATACATAGTTTTGGTAGGTTAAACCAACTGATTCTCGCCTTGATTTTCTCAGTCCCTTCCCTCCTTATCAGACGGGATCTCTCATTTAAATGTCATTGACTTTGCGTTAATAGCTGAGTTGACAATATCTTGGTAGAGATTAGTTTGTTTCCTTTTTGGACTCTATTACTTGTTCTGCACGTATGTAATGTTTCTAGATATGATCATGTGTATCTTTGTATCTTCACAGCATGATCCCTCATAGGGGTCGTTGAATATGGTATGTATTGTCTCGTATGGCGAGGTAGATCAGATAGCAAGGTAGATCAGTGTCTTGGCTCCGGTATTCAGGAGCTTAGTCTAGCCAAGAGCTCAGCCTGACCGCCCTTGATCTCTTGGAGCTTGGTGCAGCCCCCTGCGGACACTCCTCTATGACAGCAGAGTTTTGGCGAGCTTCCGGAGAGGTGGAGAGGTGGCGAGGTAGTCTCGACCTCGGGGAGCTTCCCGATTCCTGGTTTGGTAGTGCGGGCTCGATCTGATCGTGCCAGGTTTCATCCCGGGTGTTTCGGGAGCTCGCCTTTTATTTTTGTGGGGTGGTACCATAGCTCGACTTTGGGAACCATGGTCCTCTGGTGGATAACCTCAGGCCTGGGGTCAGAATAGGAGTGTGGAAAATTTCCCTTTGGTCCCTAGCCAAATTTGGCTATTAACAATAAATATTAGTCATGCAAAACTAATCAAACTAAACTTGCCGCTCCTCGGCAGCGGCGCCATTTTGACGGTCGTTACTCGTGTCATTTTAAAAAGATCAATTCGTCAACAATATTTGTAAAAACCTCACGAAGCCTAAATATGTTTGGAAAACACACGTATGGTGGCAAGTGGGGTGTCGTCCACAGGGAGCGGAACTAGCTAAGATTAGTTATTGCTAAAGTAATGTTAATGTATATATATATATATATATATATATTAAACGAAACATAAAATGATGAAGATGTACATGGTGAATTATCCTGTTAGTAACACTAAATTAACTATGCAAACTAGAGGAAAGGGAAATGGCATGAAGGATATATAGATGATGGGAACTAAGGAGTTAACGGGTAGGAAAGTAAATACTGGGCAATGCAACAAACTTGTAAATAGGCACGTCTATTCAAAGGTAACCGACCTAGGATGTATAAAGTCGGTTATTTATCCCTAGAAAGTGGTCAACCTAGGATGTATAGTGAGGACCACCTATTAGGGATTAATCCGTCGTAAACCACTAACCTAGGATGTATAGTGTTGGTTGTTCATCGGATTCTAAAAATGAAGCTCGTCTACCTATCAGTGACTCAATCAATTGTAAAAGTAGTCAACCTAGGATGTATAGTGATGACTTCTAATCCTCTCACAGGACCCGACCTAGGATGTATAGTACCTGAAATTCGATCGTGGTTAGATTAAGACCACGGTTTAAGAGTCGGAATTCATGACGTTCCGTCCATTCATTTGAGCAAGAAACAACTAAATATGATGTATATCTAGATGCAATACTCATACATAATCCAAAGAGATCTTGCTAAGCGGATGTATCTAAACAAGAAATCAATGATAACCATTCATAACAAGAATAGAACAATGAAAGATAGACAAGAATATAAATATAGAATCAAGTTTATGTACAAGCCCAATATCCAACTAACTACTCCATCAACCCCTTAGAGGGGATTTAGCTACTCATTACAACTAGGAAAATAAGAGAAAGGAAAGAGAAAGAACCCTTGGAGAACATCTCCTTCCTTGAAGTTTCTTCAATCTCCTACCTTCCTTGAAGTTGAGTAGAGAATGTAAATGAGAGAGAGAGAGAGAGAGATTCTAGATCTAAGTTGTGTAAACCTTTAAAAATCTCAGTCAAAGGCTCCCAAAAACGTTCTCATACTATTATGTTAATAGCCAAATTTGGCTAGGGACCAGAGGGAAATTTTCCAACCTTTAAACCTAGCTCTATGCCCGAGGTCATCCACCATGAGACCATGTTACCCGAAGCCGAGCTACAATACCGCCCCACGGGAATAAGGACGGACTCCAGAAACACCCGGAGTGGAGCCCGACTCGGTCAGATCAAGCCCGTATCACTGAACCTGAAACCAGGAAATCGCCCGGAAGTCGGGATTATGTCG
This sequence comes from Dipteronia sinensis, assembly GCA_033220585.1. Taxonomy (NCBI): domain Eukaryota; kingdom Viridiplantae; phylum Streptophyta; class Magnoliopsida; order Sapindales; family Sapindaceae; genus Dipteronia; species Dipteronia sinensis. Next base: position 35,284 of record JANJYJ010000326.1, read on the forward strand.
CAATCACTCCAGAAGCTCGCTTATACCTCACTGACATAGAGGGGTGTCCGTAGGAGGCCGCACCTAGCTTCAAAAGGTCAAGGGAGGCCAGACCTAGCTCCTGGCTAGACTAAACTCCTGAATATCGAGGCTAAGACACTGATCGACCTCACTATCTGATGTACCTCACTATAATATACACCATATTCAACGACCCCCATGGGGGATCATGCTAAACCTGAAGACACAAAGGATCATATCTTAAGACGTTACATACGTACAGAATAAGTGATAGAGTCCGAGTAGGAAACAAATTGACCTACACCAAGATATCCTCAACTCAGCAATTAAATGTAAAATCTTGTCCGATAAGGAGGGAAGGGATAGAGAAAATCAAGGGAGAATCAATTAGTTTAACCTATGAAGACAATGTATAAAAGAAGGACTTCGGCCTTCAGAAAGAGGAGACTACTTTTCGACAAGCCTATGACAACAACCCTACTACACCCTAGAGAGATTAAGAGCGATTGATAAATATTTGTAAACGATATACCATTCATAAGAATAAAGAAACATTTTCGTTCTCTTTTGTTCATTCTCTTTTGATGGTATTGATAATAGTATCTTCTTTGTCATTTTTAATTAGCACTGACTAGAATACACTTTACCTTGACCACCACCTCCGAAGCAGTGGTTTTAAGGGTGTTAATTGAGATTTCTTATCCCGAGTAAAATTTCCGTTAACACTTTCTGGCACCGTCTGTTGGAAAACCCTACACCCAGTTAATCAAGCTAACTATTTGCATTTGCATTTTCGTTGTTTTACAGGAACCATGAGGTTGCGCTCTTCCCAAGGATAACATGGAGTTTCGGAACAACCTTCAGCGAGGCCAACACGAAAAGCCCCAAGGAAGAGGAAGAAGTCTAGGTACAGCATGTAGGGAAAAATCGATATAAAACGCAGCGGAAGAAACGAAAAATAGATTTCGTATAGTTTTAAAATTTTTCTCAAAGTTGAACCTTAACCTTTTAATTAATTAAACTCAAATATATACGGTTAGAGTTAAATACCTCTTGACGTGTGATCCGATTGACTTACGTCGATTGGTAATCGGCAAAATCTTTTCCGATGCCCGTGAACAGTACCCGCGTGAACAGTGATCGTGAACAGTACCGCGAGATCTTCCAATCCGAACACGTACGTGAATCACCTAGGAGCGTGGTCTCCCTTTTTCTTTGAATTGCAAACCTGAGAATGGATGAACAAAGTTTTCTTTTTCTTTTGTTAGTCACAAAACAATCAAAAGAAGACAAAAATTATTCCGGTCACTTTTGAGTTCTCAATCTAATGATTGACATTCGCGTGAACCTAATTCGATGTTGTACACACAATCTTATTGATAAACAAACAATCGGTGTACTATCAAAGAATAATCTCTTCTCTCTTTTATGTTTAGTAGAATAAAAATTATCCTTTTCTATGAATTGAGAAGAAAAAGAAAAATTGAATCATTCAATCAACTATGGTGGCCGAATTCTATATGTGGAATTATATATGTGGCCGAAATTTTGCTTCCTCTTCTATTTAGGATTGCCGAAATCTTCTTCTAAATAGACTAGGGTTGCCGCAAATCACATACCAAAAAGAGTTTGTGTTGCACCGTAATTTCCATCAATCTTTAGACTTCAAAACCTAATCCAACTCATAGATATTTTTATTCTTTTATTGACTAAATAAAAAGACTTCTTATTTGATTAAATAAATAAAATTAATTATTTATTTTCTTATCAAACAAGTCTTTTACTTTTAATATACTACTACCAATAGTATAACTTTAGGAAATATATTTCCTGATCAGAAAAAGATTTGTTTCTTAATTAAACAATTAATTAATAAATTAACTAATTCTTATTTAATTAAAACAATGAAACAAAATAATGTATTAGGTTAATATATACACCTTGCCGCCCCACTTATATAAATGGGCCATATATTATTTTCTTATTTCATTTAATCCATTGGACTTTAAATAAAAGCCCACATGTGAACCAGACCCATTCTTACTAAAAGAAACAAGCCCATATGTCTCCTTTTAATATATTAATATAATAGTGCAGCCCATTAATTAAATAATAGACATATTATATTCTTGATATATTAAAAACAATTCTAGATGGACCCTTGTCCACTGAGATCGTGGTAGCGGTGATAAGATTAGGATTAATATAACTAGTATGCATAAAAGTAAAAGTGATGGTGAATGAAAATATAATATAAACTAAACTTTGAAAGCAAATAAAATGGGATGAAAATAGAGTGATGAATGTATGATGATGGAACTACGGAGTTGATGGACTCGTAAGTGAATATTGGGGCAATTGCAACAAACTCTCAATTAAGCACGTTTTAACAAATGTAACCAACCTAGAGTGTATAGTGTTGGTATATACCTCTAGCAAGCGGTCAACCTAGGGTGTATAGCGAAGACCTCCTACTAGCGATTAATCCCTCCTAAGCAACCAACAATGGCTAGTTACTCAATCGGGAATTTTTCCATGAATTCTCATCTATCTAGCTATGGCTCAACCTATTACTAATGTAGCCATCCTAGGGTGTATAGTGATGGCTTCAAATTCCCTCAAAAGTGGCCGACCTAGGGTGTATGGTGAAGGCCACCCATTTGAGATTGGATGAGGCTCGAGGTTATCAACCGAATTCTACTCGAAGGTTAGTTCTCATAAAAGCACTAAAGTAGCCAACCTAGGGTGTATAGTGGATGCTTCTAATTCTCTCACAAGTTGCTAACTAGAGTGTATAGTGAAAGCCACTAATTCAAGATTAGATTAAGGGCATGGTTGTAGAGCCGGATTTTTGGAAATCCTTCTATTCAATGGAGCATTAGACAACCTAATTACCTACTCAAGTAATCCAAATCAACATGCAAAGAGGGTGTATCCAAGTAAATCAATAATGGAAATCAATTCAAGCAATGGAATAAAATATAGAGATAGAATATGTTAATAGCCAAATTTGGCTAGGGACCAAAGGGAAATTTTCCACCCTTTAAACCTGGCTCCATGCCTGAGGTCATCCACCAGGAGACCATGTTACCCGGAGCCGAGCTACGATACCGCCCCACGGGAATAAGGACGGACTCCAGAAACACCTGGAGCAGAGCCCGGCTCGGTCAGATCAAGCCCGTATCACCGAACCTGAAACCAGGAAATCCTCCCGAAGTCAAGATTACCTCGCAATCACTCCAGAAGGTCGCTTATACCTCACTAACATAGTGGGGTGTCCGTAGGAGGCCGCACCTAGCTCCAAAAGGTCAAGGGAGGCCAGACCTAGCTCCTGGCTAGACTAAAGTCCTGAATATTGGGGCTAAGACACTGATCGACCTCACTATCTGATTTACCTCTCCATAATATACACCATATTCAACGACCCCTATAGGGGATCATGCTAGACCTGAAGACACATAGGATCATATCTTAAGATGTTACATACGTACATAACAAGTAATAGAGTCCGAGTAGGAAACAAATTGATCTCCACCAAGATATCCTCAACTCAGCAATTAACTCAAAGTCAATGACATTTAAATGTAAAATCCCGTCCGATAAGGAGGGAAGGGATGGAGAAAATCAAGGGAGAATCAATTAGTTTAACCTATGAAGACAATGTATAAAAGAAGGACTTCAGCCTTCAGAAAGAGGAGACTACTTTTCGACTGGCATATGACAACAACCCTACCACACCCTAGAGAGATTGAGAGCGATTGGTAAATATTTGTAAACGATACACCATTCATAAGAATAAAGAAACATTTTCATTCTCTTTTGTTCATTCCCTTTTGATGGTATTTATAATAGTATCTTCTTTGTCATTTTTAATTGGCACTGACTAGAATACACTCTACCTTGACCACCACCTCCGTGGCAGTGGTTTTAAGGGTGTTAATTGAGATTTCTCACCCCGAGTAAAATTTCCGTTAACAGAATAAATATAACACATAAAGTTTATTTACAAATCCAAAATATCCATCAAACAAATAACATCAACCCCATAGTGGGGTATTTTAGCTACTCATGTTCTATTACAAACCAATAAGCTAAGAGAGAGTGTAGAGAGAAAACCCTTGAAGATTGATCTCCTTCCTTGAAGCTTGAATCCAAGTCTCTTAGTTGCCTTTGATTGAGTAGAGATTGTTTGGATGATATGGAGATGTGTTTCTAGCTTAGACTATGTAAAGAGAACATAAAACAAGTGTTGGGAGATATGGGAGTGCTTTGGTTCATTCCCATGCTTTTTTATTTATAGGGGATAGAAAAATAGGTCACTTAAGCTTGAAAACAGAAGCTGCCGCATGCAGAGTGTGGGTGGAGTGCTGGTGGATGTCCCGCACTGTAGCCGCACTTTAATCATCAGGTACGAATCCAACTCTGTCTTGACCTGCACTTGACCCGTATTGGACCCTCACTTGACCCACACTTTATCTGTCAGGTACGAATCAGCTTCTCTTTCTTTGGCAACAGTACGGGTGGAGTGCGGTTGGATGACCCGCACTGTACTCGCACTTTAACTTCAGGTGCAAATCTAACTCTCTGTCTTGAGCAACAGTGCAGGTGGAGTGCGGTTGGATAACCCCCACTTGACCAGCACTTTATCTTTCCTTCATGAATCAGGTCCCAGCTGTGGGAAGGAGTGTGTTTGGAGTGCGATTGCGACCCACACTTGACCCGCACTATTAGAGTTGTTGATGACCCTTTGTCTTTCTTTCAACCATATTTTTCCCCTTTTCGGACAAAACTCCCGCAAAACGCTTCTAACACAAGAATTGCATCTATTGCCTGCAATTAGCACCAATGAGCCTATTAGACATAATATATACAGAAAATACACACAACAACGAGACAAAGGAATAGGAAATGAGGGCCGAAATATACAACAATTTAGGCACGATCAAACACCCCTAAACCAAACCTTTGCTCGTCCACGAGCAAACTCAAAACAAAACAAATAAGACACAAACTAAAAATGACTCGAACTAAGAACTTCTCTAGACACAAAGAAAAACTTGTTGCAGAACCAACTAGCAGAGAAATACGCAAAAGCAAATGGGAGTGAGGAATGAGCATATGTAAATGTTCTAAACAACTCGAAGGCACCCTAAGGGAAACTGGCACAACACGAATCCCACACTTAAAATGCCCTCGCCACAGAAACTATTCACTCTCACACCTCGAGCAAAATTCGCTTCGACGCTAGGTTCTCACATGGATTCTCTCTCATCTTTCCTCTTAGAAACTAGGTTCACACTCATGCAACATGTATGCCAATGAATTTATGTAACTGAAACAACTTAGTTGCATACATTTAGTGTAGAATAAACGCTGTTTTCAGTGAGTGAGTCTCATGAAAGAATCATATGTCATGAACGTGGAAAGAGCATTCATTAACTAATATTCCCAATCTAGACGTCCCCTAAGATCAACTAGGTCTTTTCCATTTGGTTGTAACGTGGCCACGGTGAATGGTGATTAGAAGAATGAGAAATTTAGGCACAAGCACTAATCAACCAAGTTAAGGAAGTACATTCTACACTTAAGCATTTAATTTCTCGTGCAACTCCACTTCCAAATACAATATGGCGTCTAGGCATACAATTAGACTCTACGTGCAATCTTTAACTACTCATGTTACCCATTTGAGTAGCATTTACAATTTACACAAAGCATTTGAAGCATATTTTTATGTTGTTACTTTTTGCTTCTTTTCTTTTCTTTTCTTTTCATGCCTTTTTACTATGCACATTTTCACAACTCATTACTCTTGCCTAGGTACACGCCATTTATCAAATTAAAGCACAACCTTACATTCCTAAGCCTCAACAAGATCAATTAAGAAAAGGTTGGCTAAGTGTTTAGGTTGCTTGGGTTATGGATAGCATGGGTGTAGAATGGAAAAGTCTATATGTGTTTGGCTTCAAAATTGGCTTGGGAGCAGACATATTACGGGAATGGGAAGTATTTAGGCTTTTTGAGTTGCTAAAACACACATTGCCTAATATCACTTCAAAGGATCAATCTACCAAGGGAATAAAAGTTTCCGTCAAGCAGTCCACATATATGATGCATGTTCATTGACAAATGATGATTTTTGATGTAGTGAGACTATGCATGGTGTTTGAATAGTGTTTACATATTTGAAAAACATTTTCCCTCAAATATACACGCTTTTGGCTTGTGTTTGTGATCTCACAAGGGAAATCTCCACTATTAGAACAAGGCGCTTGAGCACCGAGTTCCCTAAACTTGGACACTAAAAGATGAGACTAGCCCATGAAGTGCAAATGAGACCCCTAAAGTGACTACGAGTTATTGAATAAGCACACAAAGCATACACACATTCACCACAAACACTATGCTCTAGGTATCCCACCAAGCTAAATAAGCTCAAAATTTTGGCTAAGCAGCAACTTTTTAAAAAAAAATATGACACAAAAATGACTCAAGACAAAAAAGACGAAAAATGACTCAAGACACAAAAGACGACTAAAATATGCGTCTGCACCCCCAAACTAAAACCCAACATTGTCCTCAATGTTGAAGACAAGAGAATCCGGTCTAGCGGCACACACCTAACATGACTCAAAACAAACCTAGGCACTAATCAACCACAATCAATGCCCCAACAAAATAAAAGTGACTCAAACAAGGCTCACAAAATAAAGGCAATTCATGCAATATATCATTGAAGCACAAGTCAAGCTTAACATCAAGCATTTTATCAAAATTGACGGAATGGGGCATGAACAACCCCCAAACCGAATTAAACAATATAAAGCACATGCATTCAAACTTGCACAAGAGCCTCCGGCTCTTTAATCCACAAATATAATCAATAAATTCAATGTGCAAATATCCACAAAATATAGCATTCGAACAAAACTATCCCAACATCACAATTTATTGAATTTAAACAACATAAAACATAAAACTAACTACATGCATCAAAATTATTCAATGGGATGCATTCATGGAGAGGCTAGGGCCCTCTAAGGGTGGTTTGACCAAGTTAGGAAATTCCCTATTTTTCACTACCCAAATAAATTTAGGTGACTTCATTATCTTTTCCATTTTCATGTTTCTATATAAGTGCACTTGGTATTTCCTTACCCATATTTGCTTGACCCTAGGTGGACTCCACCTATTCCTAGGACCTCTAGTTTTCCTATGTTGATTTGGCTTGTAATGTTTAGCCTTAAAATGCTCTATCCTAGAACATGCATAGCAAAAGATATTAGAGTTAGAGGAACTCCGCTTTGATGCGTGATCTTGATGACGTTTGATTTGTTTCACTTGTAACGCCTTAACCTCCTCATCCTTTTTGCTTAGTGCTACCTTTGCTTCCTCTAAGGCATTGGCTTTTTGATCAACCTCCATTTGCATCTTCATTACCTTGTGAGCTATCTCATCTTCAAAATCTTTTGATAGCCTCACTAAGTTCTCCAAATCCTTCGATGTGGTACTCTTTTCGGCTTCAAATCTCTCAATTCGTTCTTCCAATTCTTTGTTCTTGTCAGAGACTTTTCCATTTGTCTTCTTGAGAGTACCATTCTCAACTCTGAGCATCTTCACTTCAAATAAAAGTTTTTTGTTCAACTCTTGGAGATTACTCGCCTTTTGCATTCCCAAGGCTTCTCTCTCTTGAAGTGCTTCATTCTCTTCCTTCAACACACCCCTTTCCAACACTAGCTCTGTGCTCACGCTTATAAGCTCTTGGTTCATCTTGATCATCCTATCCATCTCGTCCATTCTCTTGCTTCACTCCACTTCAAATTCTATTCGGAGCTTATACATGTCTTCTTTGGAGAAATTGGAGGAATCCACCGGTTTGGTTGCTTTAACTTGGAAACAACTCTAATTTACCGGGGACAGTTGGGTGGATTCAAGCATTTGGGTGGTTTTCTCTTCTATGAATGCCTGAGTCTCTTGTTGAGAAGCTATCATCTGCTCAGTCTCCCGCACATGATTCTTTATGAAATTTCGTAGTTGATCTTCAACGGAATTTGACTGGAATGACGAGATGTAGGTATTCTCGTTAGGCTCGTAGCTTGACCCTGAATTTTGCCAAAAGGAATCCATAGAGTCATGAAACAAACAAAAACAAAAACTACCAAAGCAATAAAAAGAAACTAATAAAACTAAAAACAACTAATAAACTAATAGTATTAAAACTAATCTAATCACTACTATGCACACCGATCCCCGGCAGCGGCGCCATTTGATGAGAAGATTTTCGCCATTAGAAAACCGTCCGTCAAAACAATTTATAAAACCTATACGATGCGTTCACAAGTAGAAATACGAGTAAAACGGTAAGCATGGGTGTCGTCCGCTGAGATCGGGGTAGCAGTGATAAGATTAGGATTAATATAACTAGTATGCATAAAAGTAAAAGTGATGGTGAATGAAAATATAATATAAACTAAACTTTGAAAGCAAATAAAATGGGATGAAAATGGAGTGATGAATGTATGATGATGGAACTACGGAGTTGATGGACTCGTAAGTGAATATTGGGGCAATTGCACCAAACTCTCAATTAAGCACGTTTTGATAAATGTAACCAACCTAGGGTGTATAGTGTTGGTATATACCTCTAGCAAGCGGTCAACCTAGGGTGTATAGCGAAGACCTCCTACTAGCGATTAATCCCTCCTAAGCAACCAACAATGGCTAGTTACTTAATCGGGACTTTTTCCATGAATGCTCATCTATCTAGCTATGGCTCAACCTATTACAAATGTAGCCATCCTAGGGTGTATAGTGATGGCTTCCAATTCCCTCACAAGTGACCGACCAAGAGTGTATAGTGAAGGCAACCCGTTTGAGATTGGATGAGGCTCGAGGTTATCAACCGAATTCTACTCGAAGGTTAGTTCTCGTAAAAGCACTAAAGCAACCAACCTAGGGTGTATAGTGGAGGGTTCTAATTCTCTCACAAGTGGCTAACCTAGAGTGTATAGTGAAAGCCACTAATTCAAGAGTAGATTAAGGGCATGGTTGTAGAGCCGGATTTTTGGAAATCCTTCCATTCAATGGAGCATTAGACAACCTAATTGCCTACTCAAGTAATCCAAATCAACTTGCAAAGAGGGTGTATCCAAGAAAATCAATAATGGAAATTAGTTCAAGCAATGGAATAAAATATAGATACGGGCAGCAGTGTAGATTGTAGGGAAAAATTGCTTAAAACCGCAGCGGAAGGCGAAAAGTAGATTTTCGTATAGTTTAAAATTTTTCTAAAGATTTAAACCTTAACCCTTTAATTAATTAAACTCAAATATACAGTTAGAGTTAAATACCTCTTGTCGCATGATCCGATTGACTTACGTCGATGGTAATCCGCAAGATCTTCAATCCTAGCACGTACGTGAATCACCTAGGAGCGTAGTCTCCCTTTTTCTTTGAATTGCTTAACTTAGAATGGATGTATGGAATTTTTGATCTTGATCTTCAATAGTAAAACACCAAGAGCTTAAAAAAATAGTTCCGGTCACTTTTGAATTCACAATCAATATGATTGAAACTCGCGTAACCCTAAATCGAAAGTGTGCACAAAACCTTTTGATGTTAAAGGCTTGTAAGTACACTATCGAATGAGAACTTATTTTCTTTTTCTTTCTTGGCCGAAAATCTCCTTACTTGAAAAGGAATTATCCTTTTCCCTAATTCCTATCAATTCAAGAATCCTAACCCTTGTAGGACTAGTGATGGCCGAATTCTTTGTATAATAAGGAGTGTATGTGGACTTAATCCTTACCACATTAGGACTCCTATCACTTAAAATAATTCCAACCCTAATCCAACACATAGTATTTAATTTACTGATGAGGAAAAGATTTTGATTTAAACTATTAATTAATTAAATAATTACTTAATTCCCATTTAATCAAAACAATAAAATAAAATAATATCTTGGGCTATTTTATTTAGCCTTGCCGCCCACACCATATATATATGGGCCCAATATTATTTTTCTTATTTTATTTAATCCATTAGACTTTAAATAAAAGCCCACATGTGAACCAGACTTATTCTTACTAAAAGAAACAAGCCTACATGTCTCATTTTAATATATTAATATAATAGTGCAGCCCATTAAATAAATAATAGACATATTATATTCTTAATATATTAAATGCAATTCTAGATGGACCTATAAATTGTTCCGGTAGAATATATCAAGTGATCCATGCAAGTACGTGTGGATTGTGGATCTTGGCGGGCTATCTAAATTTAAGCTTCAATAGACATAACCTAATCACAATCAACAAATGATTCACTTAGGTCCGATCTATTAATTTTAACTCATTCCACTAAAGAGCTAAAATTGAACTCTTAAATAAAGATAGAATAAGGAGATTTTTCTCATTCATACCCTAGACAATCTTATAGGAGATGGTGTATCCTCGTGAATAATATCAGTAATTGCCAAGAGCTCATAGACCGCCTATAGCTCTCCAAGTTACCATATTTCCTCATATGACCACATTTTGAACTTGGATATTTTGACTTGTCCAGAAGCCATGTCTTCAATAATCATTATTGAAAACTCAACGTTGAGATTTAATATCCAATACCTCAAAACATCCATATGATGATATTATACTCTCATTTAATAAATGGAGCCACGATGTCCATATCTATAAATGAAGTCCTCTATCGATTAACAAATGAATACCACCAAACTATCGAGGATAGACTATGCTATATAATTGTACTCATTGATAGCTCAAATGATAACACTTGCAACCATAAGTCCATCATTTATCTCAGGATTTAGATAGACTCTCCGATTGTCTTGATAATGAAAAGACTTATATCTAGTGACGGTTCTACATAAAGTATTTCATTGTGATCCAATTCAATGCACCCAGTGCACTAGATTCTTTTACTCGAAAACCTTTCGATGATTTTAGACTCATCATAACTCATTTGATCCCACTCAAATGCTAGTAAAAGAATTCTACAACTTTATCAAGATAGAGGTGCTCAACCTTTAACTTAAGTTGTGAACGTTACTCAAGACTAACTAAAGAATTGTGTCTACCTCATACATATCCTCTTCATATCTCATAGTCTTTTGACCTTATGATTATTTACCTTGACAATTATAATTATAAATGCAATAAGATTTTGCAGAATCATAAATCACTTTATTTATATGAAAAGATTGTCAATTACAATATTACACTCTTGCTATTGAGCATAATACTAACATAGATATCCTCTTCAAAGATACCTTGGAAAAACTAAACCTGAAACAATGGTGTTATAATAGCTGTACAACTCCGTTATTTGGATTTACCGAGGATTCGATCATCCCGGTGGGATCGAAGATCCTCCCAGTGATCATCGGAACCACACCTCTCCAAAAAAATGTTATGACGGACTTTGTTGTGGTTGACACCACATCGGCCTACAACGCCATCTTGGGAAGACTATTCCTGTCCTCCTTGAAGGGAGTCTTGTCTATATACCACAATGTTCTGAACTTCCCAGTGGGAACCAAGGTGGGAGAGGTACACGGAGACCAACAAGCACCTAGGAAGTGCTACACGGTATCCGCCAATCCTACGGCTTTAGCAAAACAGTTTGTACAGGTTGTGACGATCCAAGACATGGAAGCATCCCGGATAGTCTAGAAGACATGGAGCCCGCAGAGCATCCAGAGAGCAAGCCCATTATACCTTATGAGGAAGAACAGAGCAAGGAATGGGCCAGCGGGTAACCTGTAGATAGACTAGAAGAGATACCCATCAGAAGTGATGATCCCTCTAAGGTCGTCAAGGTCGGAGCTACCCTCGAACCAGGAGTGAAAGAAGGCTTGATTGGGCTTCTCAGAGAATTCAGCGACATCTTTGCTTGAAGCCACGATGAAATGCCCGGGATCCCGGTATCATTGGCCACCCATCGATTAGCGGTAGATCCAACAGTCAAGCCCGTCAAATAGAAGAGGCAACACTTTAACGCTGAGAGGAACGCTGCGGTGCAGGAAGAAGTAGACAAATTGATCAAGGCAGGGTTTATCAGAGAAGTGCGCTACCCCGAATGGATCACCAACGTAGTCATGGTTACGAAGGTGAATGGAAAGTGGAGTATGTGTGTCGATTACACCTACCTCAACCGGGCATGTCCAAAAGACAGCTTTCCTTTACCAAAGATCGATCAGCTAGTCAACTCCACGTCCGGAAATAAACTTCTTAGTTTCATGGATGCGTTCTCGGGGTATAACCAGATTAAGATGCACCCAACTGACCAAGATAAGACCAGCTTCGTTACTGGGCAGGGCTTATATTGCTACAAGGTAATGCTGTTTAGCTTGAAGAATGCGGGGGCTATATACCAGCGGCTGGTTAACAAGATGTTCAAGCCCGAAATTAGAAGAACGATGAAGGTATACATCGATGACATGATCACAAAATCACCAACTGCAGAAGGACATCGGGAAGACCTTCGTAAGACCTTTCTAATCCTAAGAGAAAACCAGATGCGGTTGAACCCCTCCAAGTGCGCTTTCAGGGTAACAGCGGGGAAGTTTCTAGGTTTCATGGTTCATGAAAGAGTCACAGAGGCCAACCCAGAAAAAATCAAAGCTATCTTGGACTTGGAATCCCCCATTTCACTCAAACAGGTGCAAATTTTGACAAGGTGTGTAGCAGCGCTCAACAGGTGTTAACGGAAATTTTGCTCGAGGTGAGAAATCTCAGTTAACACCCTCAAGACCACTACCACGTAGGTGGTGGCCAAGATTGATCATATATGTTAACAATGTTTTTCAAAATGATAAAGAACAATGATACAATTTAACATCCAAAAGAGAATAAAAATATTTTCTTTATTGAACGTGTACGATATACAAATTTCTCTCTAGGGTATAGTTGAGTGTTTATCGTATGCCTGTCGAATAGTAGTCTCCTCTTTTTCATTTCCTTTCTTTTCTATTTATACATAGTTTGTAGGTCAAACAGACTGATTCTCCCCTTGATTTTCTTAGTCTCTCCCCTCCTTATCGGGCGGGATTTCTCGTTTTAATGTCATTGACTTTGCCGAATTGAGAGTATCATGGTAGAGATCAGTTTGTTTCCTTTTTGGATTCGATTACTTGTTCTGCGTATAGGTAACATTTCCAGATATGATTCAGTGTATCCCTCGTATCCTTTCAGCATGATCCTTTATAGAGGTCGTTAAATATGGCATGGTGTGGTGCACCAACCAGTGAGGTTGATTAGTGTTCTGACATTGATATTTGAGAAGTTTCATCCAGCTTGGAGCCAGATCTGGCTTCCCTTGACCTTTACGAAGCTAGGTGTGGCTTCCCCTGACCTTTCGAAGCTAGGTGTGGCTTTCCCTGACCTTTCGAAGCTAGGTGCGGCCTTCTAGGGACATTCTTCTGTGTCAATCGAGGTACAGGCGAGTCTCTGGAGCATTTACGAGGTGACCTCAACTTCGGGGAGCTTCTAGTTTTGGTGATGCGGGCTAGATCTGATCGTTTCGGGCTCTATCTCGGTTGTTTTCGGAGCCCGTCCTTGTTCCTGGGGTGGTATCGTAGTTCGGCTCTAGATAGAGAGGTCTCCTGGTGGAAACTCTCGGGTATGGAACCAGGTCTGGGAGGTGTAAAATTTTCCTTTGGTCCTTAACCAATTTTGGCTATTAACAGAAGTCCCCTCTGATTTGAACACCAGACGTCGAGCTCGGGGTTGGGGTCAGATTTTTACTTTATTTGGGAAATCTTCCTCTTTTTACCATTATCGAAATATTGGGGAAATTTCTTCATTTGAGTGATGTGATGCGAACCGACTAATTTATCTTCGAATTAATCTGATTGGGTTACGGCAGTCCCCGAGATTTTTTACCGTTACCAGAATCTTGGGGAGATCTTCCTCTTAACTGCGTAAGTGATGTGGCGTGAGATGATTAGCCCGCTTTTGAGTTTAATCCGGTTACGTTACTATAGTCCCCGAGATTTTTTACCGTTACCAAACGAGTATCTCGGTAGCTCGTGCTGTTGCCCTCCTGCTTATATATATATGTCTATTTCCTCCTCCTCTTCCTCACATCTCTTCGAGCTAAAATTTTTTGCTGAGAAATATATCCATAGCTTTTCCTCCAAGCTTGCTTTTTTCTTCATTCTTCGTCCTTTTTGGCTTTTACAATGTCGAAAAACAGTCGCGACTCAGCTGATTCCATAATCGACGGCGAGGAGGTCTTCAGTTTTACTCTAGGGATGAGGGCTAAGAGGAGTTATGACGGTGACGATTCCCCGCCCACCTCGCAATGTCGGCGGTCAAGTAGGAATGTATCCATCGGGACTGGGTTCTCCAACCATCCTGACCATCCTCTGGATATCGTCGATGAAGATTCTGACAAAGAAGCGGACGGTTGCATTGCGGGGGAGCATCGGGTCTCGGCTCCTGGTCCCCTTATGGAGAGGCTCCCTCCTTACGATTTCCGGGTTGTCCCAGATTACATTGTTGACCCGGTGTCGATTGACCGCTTGAGGTCAAAGTTTTGCATCCCCTACAGCGTATCCATCTCGGTGCCCCCAAAAAATTACGAGTTCTTCAACCCCCCTAAAGGCGTGCTTCCGATTCATGTGGCCGCTCTTGAGAACATGGTCAGGCTTCCCCTCCATCCGACTCTTCGGCGGGCTCTCAACGCCATCCAGCTCACTCCTCTCCAGTTGATGCCTGGCTTCTTGAGGCAGCTAATTGGTTTCCTTGTATTATGGAGGGAACAATGCCAGATGAGTAAGGTGACGAGGGAGCCGCGTGCAGAGGAGCTAGCCTATCTTTTCCAGATTGGGAGCCTGTCTGGGGCTCCTCGAGGCCAGTTCTATGCCAAGGCCAAGAACAAGCTCAACTTCATCACTCCTGGTGCCTCGAAGAAGGACCCCGCTTGGAAAGAAGAATGGATCCTTGCGGGGGATGACTGGGGGAGTTCGATTTTCATCGGAGGGCATGAATTCGAGGTTCCCACGGTTTTCAATGACAAGCCCTCATGGGACCGGGACTCCCTGCCTTCTGAGTCCGAAGCCGTTTTAAAGGCTATTCTAGCCCAAAATTATTTGAATCTGAAGTTCCCCACTGCTGAAGCTTTTGATCCTCGTAGGTCGAACAAATATTTATGGATTTCAGACGCTATTCCTCGTAAGTGTCATTGAGTTGCTTCGCCTTATTACTCAGCTTGGTTCTAACATTTTTTTAATCTGCTTATTCACAGTTTTTGTCATTGAACCGGCCACCCGTCACGTCTCACGCTCTCCTCAAGGTGGAGTTTCTCTTCCCTCCTCTGGGGCGAACCTGCTCGGGCTTCATCTATCTCTCCGGTTGGGTCTAAGATGGCCACTCTTGCTCGCAGGCTTTTCGGGCCTTGGGTAAAGCTCCCAAGTGGTTGGCCCGGCTACTTCTGTCCCTCCGGTCGTGGCCGCTAAAGTTGCTACCCCTTCGACTCAAACACCTGATTCCGCTGCGCTTCCAACAACCAAAGCTTCAGAGGTTTCTAGGAAAGGTCTTGCTTTTAGGAAAGGTGTCGTGGGTTCCTTCCAGCCGCTCCCGGCCTCAGTCGAGCTGGACAGGGCGGGATGAGGTCTTGGAGCAATTCATAGCATCCTGTCCGGATGGCGGGATCTCCAAGATGGCTTCCATGCCTGTGGATGTCCTTATAACCAAGGGTTCTGCTATTTTAGCTGAGGTAATTGTATTTCCTTCGTGCTACTCTTGTTAATTCGTTCAGTTTCTAACTCAGGTTCTGTATTTTGTAGGCCTTCAAGTTTAATGTTGCGATGGGCCAGCGGTAGCCCTCCTCCACGATCGGGCTGTAAAAGCAGAAGCTGAAGCCGAGAAAACCGGGGAACTGCTCAACCAGGCTCGGTCTTTAGTGGAAGAGGTGACTTCTAACCAGGGAAAGGTCAAGGTCGAGATAGCTGAGCTTCGCTGCGATCATGAGAGGATGAAGCAATCTTATGATCAGGAGCGTCTTCAATCTCTCCGCGGGCTAGGCAGCGGGATTCCTGGAGATCTGAGGCTAAGAAGTTAGACCTCGAGAACCAGTCTCTGATTACTCAAGTGACCAAGCTGCAAGCTGATGCGGAGACCTCCTTTAGCGATGGGTATTTTTATGCTTCCTTTCAGGCCACGGAAGCTCTTCCTCCTCCCTTTGATTTGTCATTCATTGCTGGCTGGGATAGACAGGAAATAATGCTCAAGGCGGCCGAGCTATCTCGCCCTGAAGGTGACAAGGTGGTCCCTTCGAGCCAAGCAGGAGCTGGGAAACAGCCCGCTCAGACAGATCCTTCATTCTCTCTTCCTACCTTTACCACCTCAGGTCCTGGGGAGTCTTCCAGTAAAGTGATGTCCTCTCGATTCGAGGAGGACCATTCGGGAGCTGGTGAAGAGGTTAGGATCCCACACAAGGGTATGATCTCTAATGTTGAACACAGTTGGAGACAAAGATGGGAAAGAAAAGGAAAATGACTTTATTGATGATCGAGATGCAGTACATCTTTGTTAGGGCCTGTAATGAAAACTTAAAATGGGGGTGGTCTGCTTGAGAATTCCCTTCAAGGGTAGAATTTCCTCAAATGATCTGCATTCCAAGTGTGGTCGATGGATCGTCCGTCCATGTCTTCGAGTTTATAAGCTCCATTGCGAACAACTAGCTTTATCAAATATGGCCCTTCCCAATTGGGACTTAAGACTCCATCCGACCTTTTCCGAGTGTTCAGGGTCACCTTCCTAAGTACCAGTTCCCCTTCTTTGAATTTCTGGGCTCTGACCTTTCGGTTGAAGTATCTAGCGATCTTGCTCTGGTAGATCGCTACTTTCTCTGCTACCCGGTCTTGTTTTTCTTCTAAGAGGTCAAGATTAGCCCGGAGCTTGACTTCGTTGGTTTTGGGCTCAAAGTGTTGTACCCTGAACGATGTCAGCTTATGCTCGGTAGGGAGGACTGCTTCAACTCCGAAAGCTAGGGAATAAGGTGTCTCCCCGGTAGCTGTTCTTTTTGTAGTCCGGTATGCCCAGAGGACTCCTGGTAGCTCTTCGGCCCACTTGCCTTTCTTCTGCTGTAGCTTCTTCTTCAGAAGTTTCTTGATAGTCTTGTTGGTGGATTCTACCAGCCTGTTAGTCTGGGGATGAGCAACAGAAGCGAGTCTGAGGTCGATCCCCAATCCCTGGTAGAAGTCTTTGAACTGGGCGTTGACGAATTGCTTCCCTAGGTCGGCTATAATGATGAGAGGGATCCCAAATCTACGTACCACGTTAGTCTTGATGAACTTGGTTGTATTCCTTTCTGTTTTTTGAGAAAGAGGCCCTGCCTCGACCTATCTTGTGAAGTAGTCGATAGCCACGATAGCATGTTTCATCTATCCGAGAGCGGTAGGGAGTGGCCTAATTATATCGATTCCCCACATGGCAAAGGGGTAAGGTGAACTGAGGGACGACAGTCGCTCGGGTGGCTGGTGGTTCAAATCTGAAGTTCTTTGACAAGGCTCGCAAGATTGCACAAAACTTTTTGCGTCTTGGTGGATGGTCGGCCAATAGTACCCCATACGAAGCACCCGGTAGGCTAGAGCTTCCCCACCTATATGGTTCCCACAGTCCCCAGAGTGGACCTCTCTTAATGCCCACTTAGCATCATCGGGATGCAAACACCTAAGCAAGGGGAGGGATCTGCCTCTCCTGTAGAGGTATCCGTCCACCATGCAGTATCTGACTGAGAGTCTCTTAATTCTTCGGGCTTGGTCGGTTCCTTCGGGAAGCTCTCCTTCAAGGAGGTAGGTGACAATTGGGTCCATCCAGTAGGGCAGGCGATCCAGGGAGCAAATTTCTCCATTTGTGGCTATGCTTGGTTGGGTGATCACTTGGAGGGGAACTCCCCATGGTAGGGATTGGCCTCCGTTTGCAGCTATTTTAGCCAGAATATCTGCGTGATGGTTTTGGTGTCGAGGCACCTGATCTATCTTAAGCCCCTTAAATTTACTTTTTAGCTGCTGAGCTAGCTTTAGGTAGGCAGCCATATTATCTCCCTTTGCCTGGTAGACCCCAGTCACCTGGTTCACAACAAGTAATGAATCGCTCTTGATTTGTAGGTAATCGGCCTTTAGTTCAATGGCTACCTTCATCTCGGCTAGGAGGGCTTCATACTCCGCTTCATTATTGGTAGCTTTAAACTCGAATCTAAAACAGTGACAGAATTCGGTTCCTTCCAGATCTATTAAAACTATGCCAGCTCCTACCCCGGCTTGCCCGGATGCTCCATCTGTAAAGAGGGTCCATGGTTTGCACCCTTTCGGCCACTTGTCGACCTCAGATATCTTTTCAGGGATCTCTTTTGATACTGAGGGATCATCTTGATCTGGGATCGCTGAAAATTCTGCCACGAAGTCAGCCAAAGCCTGCGCCTTAATCGTAGTTCTGGGCTTATACTTTAGGTCGAACTGAGTGAGCTCTAGGGCCCATAAGACTAACCTTCCAGACACGTCTGGTCTTTACAAGAATTGGCGGAGGGGTTGGTCCGTCACCACTGCTATTGTGTGAGCTTGAAAATAGGGACAGAGCTTCCTCGTTGAAATCACCAGAGCATAAGTGAGCTTTTCCAGGAGAATGTAATTCTTCTCTGATTTGGTTAAAGCATGACTCACATAGTATATGGGTCTTTGAAAACTGTCGCTACATTCCTTGGCCAAAGCCCCACTTACCACCATTTCTGATACGGCCATGTAGATCTGTAATTCATCTCCGAGGACTGGCTTGACTAATAATGGGAGGCTTGTTAGGTATTCTTTCAAAGCTTGAAAAGCTTGTTCGCTCTCCTGGCCCCACTTCATGTTTTTCCCTTATTTAATGGCTTTGAAAAAAGGGAGACATTTATCGGTGGAGCAAGAAATAAACCTGTTGAGTGCCGCCACCCGTCCAGTCAGAATCTGTACTTGCTTGAGTGAGGTTGGGGATTCCAGGTCCAAGATAGCTTTGATTTTTTCTGGGTTGGCTTATATGCCTCTCTCATGAACCATGAAACCCAGAAACTTCCCCGCTGTTACCCTAAAAGCACATTTGGAGGGGTTCAAACGCATCTGGTTTTCTCTCAGTACGAGGAAGGTTTTACGAAGGTCTTCTTGATGTCCTTTTGCGGTCACGGATTTCGTGATCATGTCGTCGATATATACTTCCATCGTCCTTCCTATCTCGAGCTTGAACAGTTTGTTAACCAGTCGCTAGTATGTGGCTCCCGCATTCTTCAAACCAAACGGCATCACCTTGTAGCAGTATAAGCCCTGCCCAGTAATGAAACTGGTCTTATCTTGGTCAGTCGGGTGCATTTTAATCTGGTTGTATCCTGAGAATGCATCCATAAAACTCAAAAGTTTATTTCCGGATGTGGAGTCAACCAGCTGGTCGATCTTTGGTAAAGGAAAACTGTCTTTCAGACAAGCCCGGTTGAGGTCGGTGTAATCGACACACATACGCCACTTCCCATTCGCCTTCGTAACCATGACCACGTTGGCGATCCATTCGGGGTAGCGTACTTCTCTGATGAAACCTGCTTTGATCAATTTATCAACCTCTTCCTGCACCGCAGCGTTCCTATCAGCGTTGAAGTGACACCTCTTCTGCTTGACGGGCTTGACTGTTGGATCTACTGCTAGTTGGTGGGCGGCCAATGATGCCGGGATTCCAGGCATTTCATCATTGTTCCAGGCGAAGATGTCACTGAACTCCCTGAGAAGGTCAATCAATCCTCTTTTTACTTCTGGGTCAAGGGTGGCTCCTACCTTGACGACCTTAGAGGGATCGTCATTCCTAATAGGTATCTCTTCTAGTCTATCTACGGGCTGCCCGCTGGCCCATTCCTTACTCCGTTCTTCCTCGTAGTGCATAATAGGTTCGTTCTCCGGATGCCTAGGATGTTCCGCGGGCTCCTTCTCCTCCTGGATTATCCGGGATGTATCCATGTCCTCCTGGATTAATGTCACCTGTATACACTGTTTCGTTAGGGCTGCAGGATTGGTAGATACTGCGTAGCATTTCCTGGCTGCCTGCTGGTCTCCGCGTACCTTTTCTACTTTGGTTCCAACCGGAAATTTCAGGACGTTGTGGTATATGGATAAGACTCCCTTTAAGGAAGACAGGAAAGGTCTCCCTAGGATGGCGTTATATGCCGACGGGGTGTCCACCACAACAAAGTCGGTCATAACATTCTAATGGAGAGGGGTGATTCCGATGATTACTGGGAGCATCATCGACCCCACTGGTATGATCGAATCTCCAGTGAAACCGTAAAGCGGAGTGGTATAGCTGTTGTAACAACGTTGCTTCAGGTTAAATTTTTCCAGGGTATCTTTGAAGAGGATATCTACACTGCTACCTGTATCCACGAGCACGCGATGGACCAGACAGTTGGTGATCTGTATCGTGATTACCATAGGATCATCATGAGGTTGCATAGTGTTGAAAACATCTGCTTCGGTAAATACGATTTGCGCTGATTGGGAGGGCTCTGTCGAGCTCTGGCTGACTTCGAAGATCCCCCGACTTTCTCCGATGCGTGGTTTTTTCGGGAGTTATTGGAAACGCCAGCCAGCCAGTGTAGGACCTCCGCTGATAGTGTGTATCACCTGGATCTGTTGCATTAAGTCAGCCTATTCCCCTTTCCTCTTTTCTGTGTCTTCACGGATTTCAGCTTGTACCTCCCTTCCAGTCCTGATGTTATCTCTGACCTGTTGTAAGAACTCAATCAAGCATCCTCCCCTTATCAGGACTTCAATCTGGTTGCGCAAATTATAGCACTCTGAGGTGTTGTGGCCCACGTCTTCGTGGAAGTCGCAGTACTTATACCGGTTTCTCCTGTCAGCTGGGGCCTTCATGGGAGCGGGCTTTTGGAGCAACCCTTTATCTCGTATAGCAAGGTAGACTGTTTCCCTGGAAGCATTCAAATGAGTGTAGTAGTCATACCTTTTTTCCCCTTGCATGACTGGAGCCACAGTCCTGGGAGGCGGCGAAGCCCGGGGAGGGGTTCGTTTTGCTGGATATCTCTCGTGCCTATGTAGAGGAGCAGGGATGCGATAGGTCGACCTGTTGGGAGGTTTACTCTGAGTTTTCTGTACTGGCTCAAATTTGGGGGCTTCTTTCTTCAGACGCTTCACCGTTCTCATGTCGTCATGTTCCATCTTGACCTTGAGTTGTTCGACGATCTCGACCTGCTCAAGAGCCTGGTCGTAGGCCTTCTGGTAAGTCTCGGGAGGTCTCTTGGCGAAGGAACGAAAAAGCTTTCCTGCCCATAGGTTTCGCCTGAAGTTGGCGAGGGTTTCTTTTTCAGTAAACACTCCCATTTGTATGACCTCCTTGTGAAAATGTTCCACGTACGATCAAAGAGTTTCAGTTCGTTCCTGGATCACATATTGGAGGTGTATGGGATCTTTCGGACGAGGTTTGACTCATTGGAACTGTGAGCAAAAATCTGTTGATAATTTTGTGAAAGAATCCACGCTGCCAACGGGCAGTTTCCTAGAACCAGGTTTTCGCATAGTCAGTTAGGGTCGTTGGAAACATTCTGCCCATAGCTGCTCTGGTAGTGTTCTGGACCTCCATCTGTTGAACGAAGATCTCTAAGTGGCTTAGAGGATCTTCCGTTCCGGAGAACTTATCTGCCGGCATTTTGAATTTTGGGGGGAGCTCTGCTTCCTGGATCCTCCTAGTGAAGGGGGCGTTCATCTCGCTCAGGGGATCCTTTTTATCCTCCTTATTCTTTCCCTTCCTTATCTGCTGGACCTCTTTTTGTAACTTTGCCAACTGATCCCTCAGTCGCTTGTTCCCAGGTCTCTTCGAGTTAACCTCAGATTACTCACTGTCGAGTCTTTCCGATGAATTGGCAATTTCTATCCGGTCCTCCTCCTGGATAGGATCCGCTCGGGGAGTTTGTCTACTTTCCTCCTCTAGGGCCCGGGCAGTTCTCCTGGATGTAGTTGGATGAGATAGCCCTCGTGGCTTCTGAGTATAAGCATTCGGGGCAGACTTAACTAGCCTAGGTTGATATTGTGAAAGTCTTTTCGGAACTGGGGGCATGGGTCCCAGCCTATCCCGGATCGAACGTTGGGGCCCTGATCTATCTCGGGCCGGCTCTGGAAGAGGAGGTCCTAGGCGATCGAAAGTAGGTGGCCTAGCTCCGAGCCTACTCGGCTCTCCCTGATCATTCAGGTTGGTTAGCTGGATTGTGATGCCTTCAGCGAGCAGGCGGACGTGGATAGATTCTACAAAGGCCGCCGCTTGTTGGTCGAGCGCGGCCTGGCTCACTATAGGGTGGCCAGTAGCCCGCGCATTGGTTGTTTGGACCGGAGCTTGACTATATCCAGACTTTCTCCCTTTTCTCGGGGCCTTTCGTGTTAACCGCGCCGGAGGTTGCTCCGAGACACTATGTTGGCCTTGGGAGAAGCGGAGCCTCATAGTTCCTGTAAAACAACGAGAATGTACATGCAAATAACCGGTTAACAGGGTGTAAGGTTTTTTCTTCCAACAGACGGCGCCAGAAAGTGTTAACGGAAATTTTGCTCGAGGTGAGAAATCTCAGTTAACACCCTTAAGACCACTACCACGTATGTGGTGGCCAAGATTGATCATATATGTTAACAATGTTTTTCGAAATGATAAAGAACAATGATACAATTTAACATCCAAAAGAGAATAAAAATATTTTCTTTATTGAATGTGTACGATATACAAATTTCTCTCTAGGGTATAGTTGAGTGTTTGTCGTATGCTTGTCGAACAGTAGTCTCCTCTTTTTCATTTCCTTTCTTTTCTATTTATACATAGTTTGTAGGTCAAACAGACTGATTCTCCCCTTGATTTTCTCAGTCTCTCCCCTTCTTATCGGGCGGGATTTCTCGTTTTAATGTCATTGACTTTGCCGAATTGAGAGTATCGTGGTGAAGATCAGTTTGTTTCCTTTTTGGATTCTATTACTTGTTCTGCATATAGATAACGTTTCCAGATATGATTTAGTGTATCCCTCGTATCCTTTAAGCATGATCCTTTATAGAGGTCGTTGAATATGGCATGGTGTGGTGCACCAACCAGTGAGGTTGATTAGTATTCTGACCTTGATATCTGAGAAGTTTCATCCAGCTTGGAGCCAGATCTGGCTTCCCTTGACCTTTTTGAAGCTAGGTGTGGCTTCCCCTGACCTTTCGAAGCTAGGTGTGGCTTTCCCTGACCTTTCGAAGCTAGGTGCGGCCTTCTAGGGACATTCTTCTGTGTCAATCGAGGTACAGTCGAGTCTCAGGAGCATTTGCGAGGTGACCTCGACTTCTGGGAGCTTCTAGTTTTGGTGATACGGGCTAGATCTGATCGTTCCGGGCTCTATCTCGGATGTTTCCGGAGCCCGTCCTTATTCCTGGGGTGGTATCGTAGTTCGGCTCTGGATAGAGAGGTCTCCTGGTGGAAACTCTCGGGTATGGAACCAGGTCTGGGAGGTGGAAAATTTTCCTTTGGTCCTTAGCCAATTTTGGCTATTAACAACAGGTTCATCTCTCGCTCCACCGATAAGTGCCTCCCGTTCTTCAAAGCCATCAAGCAAGGGAGAAACATGAAATGGAGCCCGAAAAGTGAGCAAGTTTTCCAAGTCTTAAAGAAATACCTAACAAGCCCACCACTATTAGTCAAGCCGGATCCCGGAGCAGAACTGCAAATCTACTTGGTCGTCTCAGAAACTGCAGTAAGCAGAGCTTTGGCCAAGGAGTGTGGTGACGGGTTTCAAAGGCCCATATACTATGTGAGTCATGCTTTAACCAAGTCGGAAAAAAATTATATTTTCCTTGAAATGCTCGCCTATGCTCTGTTGACCTCAGCGAGAAAGCTCCGTCCCTATTTTCAAGCTCATTCAATAGTATTAGTGACGGACCAACCTCTCCGCCAATTCTTACAAAGATCGGACATGTCCGGAAGGCTAGTCTTATGGGCCCTAGAGCTCACTCAGTTCGACTTAAAGTATAAGCCTAGGACCACGATTAAAGCGCAGGCTTTGGCAGACTTCATTACTGAATTTTCAGCGCTGCCCGGCCAAGTGAACCCCGCAGCATCGAATATGGTCCCTGAGAAGATTTCCGATATCGATAATTGGCCAGAAGATTGCAAGCCTTGGACCCTTTATACAGATGGAGCATCTGGGCAAGCTGGGGGAGGAGCTAGTGTGGTCTAATAGACCCAGAGTGGACTGAATTCTGTCACTGCTTCAGATTCGAATTCAAAGCCACCAATAATGAAGCGGAATATGAAGCCCTCCTAGCCGGGATGAAGGCAGCCATCGAACTGAAGGCAGACTACGTGCAAATCAAGAGCGACTCATTACTTGTAGTCAATCAAGTTTGTGGGGTGTACCAGAAAAAATGGAGATAACATGGCCGCTTACTTAAAGCTAGCTCAGTCAATTAAAAATAAATTTAAGGGATTCAAGATCGATCAGGTGCCTTGACACCAAAACCACCGCGCAAATGTTTTAGCCAAGATAGCCGCAAATGGAGGTCAATCCTTACCACGAGGAGTTCCCCTTCAAGTTATCTCCCAACCAAGCATAGCCGCAAGTAAGGAAATCTATTCCCTGGATCATCAGCCCTGCTAAATGAACCTGATCGTTACCTACCTCCAGAGGGAAAGCTTCCCGAGGAGCCCCGATCAAGCCCGAAGAATTAAAAGGCTCTCTGTCCGATATTGCCTTGTAGATGGGTATCTCTACAGGAGGGGTAGATCCCTCCCCTTACTTCGATGTTTACATCCTGATGACGCTAAATGGGCCCTAAGAGAGGTTCATTCTGGGGATTGCGGGAACCATATCGGTGGAGAAGCTTTAGAGTATCAGGTGCTCTGTATGGGTACTACTGGCCGACCATCCACCAAGACGCAAGAAGCTTTATACAATCTTGTGAACCATGTCAAAGGACTTCGAACTTGAACCACTTGCCACCAGAGCAACAGTCCTCTCTCAGTTCACCCTATCCTTTTGCCATATGGGGGATCGACCTGATTGGACAGCTTTCCACCGCTCATGGACAAGTTATATATGCTATCGTGGCTATTGATTATTTCACAGATGGGTTAAGGCAGGGCCTCTTTCTCGAATATCAGAAAAGAATACGACCAAGTTCATCAAAACTAACGTTGTCTGTAGATTCAAGACCCCTCTCATCATTGTAACCGACCTAGGCAAGCAGTTTGACAACCGCCCGATTCAAAGACTTCTGCAAAGGATTAGGAATCGACCTCAGGCTCGCTTCAGTAGCCTATCCTCAGACCAACGGGCTGGTGGAATCCACCAACAAGACTATCAAA
>JANJYJ010000085.1:0-24443 GCA_033220585.1 Dipteronia sinensis
CAAGTGTCAAAAAGACCAATTTACCCTTTAAATGTTCAAATAATTACAAACATATCCAATTATATATATATATTATATATTATTAATATATATAAATGATAATTACATATAATATATATATATTAAAATTATATATAATAATATATAATATATAAATATATTATATAAAATATAATATTTAAAATATATAAAAATTATAATTACAATATAATATAATATAATTAATAAAATTATATAACATATTAAATATATTTTATATATATAATATAATAATATATACTAAATCATATATATATTATATATAATATATATAGGATATATCATATATAATATATATCAAATATATATATGTTATATTAATATATAATATAAAAATATTTATATGATATAAATAGTAATATATTATATATATAATAGTATATACATATAAATAGTATATATATATAAAATAATATATAATATATATATAATCATAATATATTTAATATATATATTATTATATATAATTTTATATATATAATATATATATGTAATTATAATTATAATATTATAATTTATTATAATATAATAATATATTTAATATATATATTATTATATATAATTTTATAAATATATATTATAATGTAATTATAATATAAATATATTATATATAATTATTTAATATATATATGTATTTAATTATATTATAATATATCTTCATATTATTTATATATATATATAGGATATATATAATATACAATATATATTAATATATATACATATATTATAATATATATAATATTTTTTTATATGTACAAATATTTAATATTATATACATATCTTATATATTATTATATATAATGATATAATATATCATATTATTATATAATATTATTAAATAATTATAATATCTTTCAATTACAATATTACTATTTGTATAAAATATAATAATATTGTAATTGAAAATAAGAGGTCATTTGAACCCTTTTATTTTTGTTAAATATTAAATATATTTCAATTACAATATTATTAATATTGTTAAATACGATATATAAAAATTGTTTAATATATTATTTATATTAGACAAAACAAGGAGGGCACTCTGGTCATTTGAATCTCTTGTTCCATCCTGTCTCAGCCATACCAAACGTATAACAGTACAGTCCACAGTCCTGTCCCATACATTCCAAACACGTCAACAACTGTCCAGTCCTGTCCAGTCCAATCCAGTTCAGTCCAGTCCCGTCCAGTCCCGTCCCCGTACCAAACGCACCCTTAAGGTTTGGGTGTTGAAGAAGATGATGAGAGGTGGCTATGATTTGGGTGTGGAAGATATGATGGTGGAGAAGATGATGGGAAATACGATTGGGTGTTTGATTTAGGTTAGTGATTTGGGTGTTTAATTTAGGTTAGTGTTTTATTATTATTATCGTTATTTAGTTTTAAATCAATTTTTTAATTGTTTTTTATTTTTCAACTATTAATATACAATTAATTATGTAAGTTACCACTTTACCCTTGCAAAATGGACGAATCTTTGAAAACCCTAACGGAATTGGACGGCAGGAATTAAAATACAAATTTTTAGAAACCAGAGGGACCTGTCAATATAATACTGAAAACTGAGAGACCAGTTCGACTATTAGATCAAACTAGAGGGACGAAAATGAATTTCACCTATAAAAATATAAAAACAAAACATATCATACGGTAACAACATTCACTTTTCCACTTCTTTGGAATTATTCATTATTGTTATTGAGTCCATCTATCTAAATTATTTAATTTCATAATTATTTTTGAGATACACCTTTATCTTCTTTGGATACTTATTTTATTTATTATTGAAATATATATATATTTTTAAATTTTGTGTCCTTTAAAATTCAACTTGAAAAAATATATTACAAATTGATTTTTTTTAAACTAATATTGTGTTGGACATGTCGGATATGTTTTTTTTTCTTACACTTCAATTGATATTAAATTAAATTAAATTATTTTTCTTGAACGGATATTAAATTAAATTGAACAGATTATAAAAAAAATGGCTTAATAGCACCAGACCCCCCTGAACTATACCCGAGTTTACATTATCCCCCTGAAATTTTTTTTTAGACGTTAAACCCCTGAACTCATGGCAATGGGGGCCCATTGACAGAACGGGGACGGAACCCTTATTCCATTTGGTTTCTCATCACGTGCCTTGCATATGGAAGGGCAAAATTGGAATTTTATTTTTAAAGTTAAATTTAAATGTGGAGATCTGGATCTCCACCTAATAAAAAAATTAAAAACAAAAAAACAAAAACAAAAACAAAAATTAAATAAAAAAAAGAAACCCAGAAATCAAACTCCTCTCTATCTTCAGATGTAAACCCAGAAATCAAACCCATCTCTTCTCTCTCTCTCTCTCTCTCTCTCTCTCTCTCTCTCTCTCTCTCTCTCTGTGTGAAAAAATAAAACAAATTAAAAATAAAAAATAAACAACACACCAGGCTGATAATGATAAAAGAAATAAAGTTAAAAAACACATAATGGGTTTTGGTAAAACAACAATTGAGTGAATACAAGTGAAGAGAAATTGTGGGTTCTGGATTTGCGAGTGGAGAAGAGCCATCACATGAGGTGGGTCTTCTTGGAGATAGAAGAGATCAATCTCCAAGACCACCACCACCCGGCTCCGCCGTCGGACCCAGCTCCACCACAAACAAAACCCAGAAAACTCTCTCTTCGCGATCTAGCACCTGGGACTTCAAGAATATACGGGACTTCCAGGAAAATTGTTTTGGAAACAATTTTTGCTTGTTTGATTTTGGATTTGAATGATATAGATTGGTTTTTGTTGATTTTCGACCACCCATGCCTTCTTTCTCTCTCTCTCTTCTTTGATGATGAATCTGGATGCTAGTTGTTTGTTTGATGATGATGAATAAGGATGAACAAGTTAATTTTGTTCGTTTGTTGTTTGGTTTGATGATGATGATGATGATGATGGTTTGGCTGGGTTTCATTTGGGGTTGGCTTGAATTGAATCTGATATGTGTTTTTTATTTTTCAATTATTGATTTGGTATTGAATCTGAACGGAATACGATGTTGATGGTGATTTTGTTTTTTTTTTTTAATTTTTGATTTTTTCAATTTTTTTAAGGGGTATTATCACTAAAGTCCCTATTTTTTCATGAATTGTCACCTATTTAAACGTCTTTACTATATTAGTCACTTTAGTCCCTTGTTTTTTCAAAATACACCACTTTAGTCTATTTAACCAAAAATTAAGAGTCAACTATAATATAATATATAAAAATACAATTTTACCCTTTATAGTTATTTTTAAAAATTTTCTTTTTAGTCCATCTAGTTTCAATAATAGCCGGTCAATCCCTGAAAAAATAAAATGCTTTTATCAAGAATTGAACATTCAACCTAATGATTATAAGCAATTACCTCTAACCAGTTGAGCTACTCTAGTTTATTGTTGAGAATTTGTTGATTTAAATATATATATATATATATATCTATAATCTGTTATATAATTTAAAATAAACTTATTTAATAATAATAATAATATATATAAAAACATATTTATGAAAATGAAAAAGAAAATAACAAAATAAAGGAAATTTAAAAAATCAAAGTCTGTAATTTTTTTTTTTTGGGATTTTTTTTTTCAAAAAATATATTATTTCAATTTGATAAAAAAAACACCCAGAAAATCAAAGACCCGTAAATTGAAAAGGGAAAAAAAATCAACAACAGAGAAGAAAAATAAATAAAAATTCCTTTTTTCCTTTTTTTACTTTTATTTTGTTTATTTTCTTTTTCATTTTCATAAATATGTTTTTATATATTATTATTATTATTATTATTAAATATAAGTTTATTTTAAATTATATAAACAGATTTAAATTAGTTTAAACAAATTATATAAATATATATATACATTTAAATTAACAAATTCACAACAAACTAGAGTAGCTCAATTGGTTAGAGGTTGTGGCTTTTAATCACAAGGTTGAATGTTCAATACTTGATAAAAACAAATGTATTTTGAAATGTATTAATAATCAAATGGACTAAAGTGATGTATTTGAAAAAACAAGGGACTAAAGTGACTAATATGACAAAGACGTTTAAAAATGTGAGAATTCATAAAAAAAAAATAGGGACTTTAGTGATAATACCCTTTTTTTTAATTTGGGTTTGGATTGAATTGAATGGAATCTGATGTTGATGGTGATTTGTATTGAATCTGTTTTCATTTTTTAATTTTGCAATTATTTTAAATTTTTTTATTATGTGGATATCCATATTGGATCTCCACCATCCATTTAAATAAGATGGACGGTGGAGATCCAATCCACATTAAAATTTTATTTTCTGGATCTTCAAATTAAATTTAATTTTAAAAATTAAAATTCCAATTTTACCCTTGCATGTGCAAGGCACGTGATGAGAAACCAAACGGAATAGGGTTCCATCCCCATTTCGTCAATGGTTACCAATTTCCATAAATTCAGGAATGGTTACCAATTTTCATAAATTCATGGGGTTTAACGCCTAAAAAACAAGTTCAGGGGATAATGCAAACTCAGGTATAGTTCAGAGGGTCTGGTTCTATTAAGCCTAAACAATTGACAAAGAAATGGTGGGACAACACCTGACAACTTGTCCCACTTTTTGCTTTTGTTTTCGATTGGTTTTCAATGAATTGAGCCCAATCAACGAGACTCTTGGGTGCATCCGATGTTTACTGATGTGGCAGTATCTGATGGAAGATGCATGGTGCATTATGCTGCGTCCAAGTTTTAGTCCCAATCAAGTCTGGCCGTAGCAGGTATGTATGTGCTGGATAGTACTACACTGTCCTGATTAAAATTATACATTTGATTATTTAATCCGATCAAAAATTATAACCAAACATTGGACAATATTAATTTAGTATTGTCTAGTCTACTAGTATTATCTAGTACTGTGCACCAAACATGGTCTAAGTGTTTCATTCAAACTTGAGTACTTTGAAATTAAAATCCAACAAAAAGACATATTAGGAGAGGATCTAAACTCGTTCACTCATTAACCAGCTGGAGTTAATTTTGTTAGGTAGAAGCATTTTAAAGTATTTTTATCTTATTGAGTCCACGTGGTTCGTAAAATATATATTTCAGTTTTATTTGAAAACAGAGAATATAATTATGAAAGTAAGTGGAATGACCTCTTTTGTGTTTTCACTGTCGGTTTTGATCCCTTCAAATTGAATACCACCAAGAATTCACTTTTTTTTTTTTCAAATTGAGTATTGTTGGAGCGACAATACATGCATGCCCTATCCTTTCGTTCCATTTACAATGGCTAATCTCTGATTTACAACCACCAAAAAGTCAATTCAAAAAGCTTATGTTACTATTAGGATATTTTTTTCAAGTAAATTATTAAGATTCGTTTTGAAAGCTTTATACAGGCAATTATTGAAGGTTGATTCATCATTTTTAAGTGAAACGATCAATGATCTTAACAAATACTCCACGATTATTGAAGAGTTGTAAATTATTAGAGTGTGATTGTGATCTAAACAAACCATATGAAAACTTTTTTATTTTTTCCCCGGTACATGTTCATAACAGGAGATATATTATATATATATATATATATAAGTGTATAAAGTCACTTGGGGTACAGATCACCACCACACCTTTTTTTTCGACAGTGAAAAGAAATATAAAAAGAAAAAGAAAAAGTAAAAGCTGTATATGGGTGGAATATTACAATAATTATGTCCAAGAGAAAAGGAACCTTATTTTATTTGTTATCAAAGTTATCTCTTGCTTGAATTAGCTTTTGATATTTGAAATTGTTCAAGCTTCCATAGACATCCGAAAACAAAGAACTAGTACTCTCTCTTGTTCAATCTTATTCTCTTGCGTTTTGTGATCATCCTTTCCTTATTCTATACTTTCTTTCACCAGACAAACCAAAAACCAAAACCAAAAACCATGCCTGTAGGAGAGCTCTTTCTCTCTGCCTTCCTTCAGGTCTTGTTTGACCGATTGGCTTCACGTGAGTTGCTGCAATTTCTGCGTCAAGAAGGGTTATATTCAGAGATCAAAAAGTGGGAAAGAAACTTTGGAGATGATTCAGGCGGTTCTCGGTGATGCAGAGGACAAGCAACTGAAGAACACTGCTGTGAAGAAGTGGCTGGATAAACTCCAAGACTTGGCTTATGATGCAGAGGACATGCTTGATGAGTTCGCTACCGAGGCTTTTGCCAGGAAGTTGAAGATGGAACAACACCAGCAGGACAGCACGAGCAAGGTACTAAACCTCCTCCCTGCTTGTTTCAATAATCGGAGTCCTAGAGCTATTAAGTTCAACATTCGTATGCGGTCCGAGATAAAAAATGTTACTAGTCGATTGGAAGATCTCTGTAAACTCAGGGACGACCTTGGATTGGAAAAGATTACGGGAGGGACATCGTCAACTGTTCCTGTTTACCGAACACTGCCCACTTCGAGACTGCAAACTGAAACTACTGTTTATGGGAGAAATGAAGATAAGGCCAAAATACTTGACATGGTGTTAAGTACCGGAGAATCCGGTGGTGAAAACTTCCGTGTCATATCGATTGTGGGCATGGGAGGAATAGGGAAAACGACGCTTGCACAGAAGGTGTTTAATGATAAAGCAGTGAAAGATTTCAACCCAAAAGCATGGACCTGTGTATCTGAGAATTTTGATGTTTTGAGAATTTCAAAGGCAATTCTCGAGTCCATTACTCGCTCTTCTTGTGATCTGAAGGAGTTAGATGCGGTGCAGATGAAACTCCAAGAAGCAGTAACTGGAAAAAAATTCTTGCTCGTGTTAGATGATGTTTGGAGCAAGGATTATAGATCATGGGAAATCTTGAGGACTCCATTTAAGGCTGGAGCTGTTGGGAGCAAAATAATTGTGACAACACGTGATAAAGATGTTGCATCTACAATGGGAGCTTCCAAAGAGAGTCATATATTGAATATTCTTTCAAATGAGGAATGTTGGTCTTTGTTTAAGGCGCATGCATTTGAGTGCGGAGAAATTGCTTCATATGGCGATATCGGATTAATTCGTCAAAAAGTCATTGAAAAGTGCAAAGGATTACCCTTGGCAGTGAAGACTCTCGCTGGCCTTCTGCGCTCCAAGCAGGAAAGAGAAGACGAGTGGTTGGAAATGCTAAACAGCAAAATGTGGGACTTAGTAGAAGAAAGCAACGACATTCCTGCAACCTTAAAATTAAGCTACTATTATCTTTCTTCTCATTTAAAGAGATGCTTTGCTCACTGTGCAATTTTCCTGGAGGATTATGAATTCCTAGAGGAGGAACTCATACATTTATGGATGGCAGAAGGTCTTATTCAACCGTCAAAAGAAAATCAACAATTGGAAGATTTAGGTCATGAGTACTTCGATGCTCTATTATCCAGGTCATTTTTTCAACAATCAAATATTAATGAATCTAAACATACAATGCATGACCTTGTTCGTGATCTAGCCAAATGGGCTTCTGGAGGAACTTGTTACCATTTGGAGGATATAACGGAGGCCAACAAGCAACTGAGAAGCTTCAAAAAGGTTCGTCATCTTTCTTTTGCATGTGATCGTTATGATGAAAAATGTAAAGTAAAAGTCCTCAAAGAAGTTGAACAGGTTGATCAATGTCTTAGAACATTCTTATACTTTAAGAGATTTGGTAGCAGCTACATAACTCAAACAGTTATACTTGATCTGCTACCAAAATTTAAAAAATTGAGGATGTTATCTTTAGAACGCTATAAGGTTACAAAGTTGCCTGAGTCCATTGGTGATTTGAGACATCTAAGATTTCTTAATCTTTCCCATACGAGGATCAAACGCTTGCCAGAATCAACAAGTTCTTTACTTAACTTACAAATTTTGAAATTAAAAGGTTGTTCTAGACTTAAGAAGTTGCCTTCCAAGACTAGGAATTTGATCAATTTAAGATATCTGGATATTAGAGGTGTTTATTTAGATGAGATGCCATTGGGAATGAATGAGTTGAAATGTCTTCAGTATTTGCCCAATTTTGTCGTGGGGAAAGGTTTTGGAATTGGCTTGAAAAGTCTGAAGAATTTAAAATCTCTGTCCGGAGAACAATTCATTTCAAGTTTAGAGAATGTGGTTGATTTACATGAAACCACAGAGATGATGTTGAATGATAAACAGAAATTAAAAGTGCTACAGCTAGAATGGAACTCTCAATTTGATGACATGCGAAATGATGTAAAAGAAAAAGAAGTGCTTGGCCTGCTACGACCTCATCCAAATCTGGAAAAGCTCATAATCAAATTTTATGGTGGCTTAGAATTTCCATCTTGGGTAGGTGATTCATCATTCTCCAAAATGACCAGCCTAACATTGGACAGTTGTGAGAAGTGCAGACTCTTACCTTCACTTGGGATGTTAGGATCACTTAAAGATCTCACAATCAGAGGGATGAAAGGATTGAAAAACATAGGTAAGGAGATTTGTGGTCAGCGTTGTTCAACACCTTTTCGATCACTACAGACTCTTTGTGTTGCGAATTTACAAGAATGGGAGCATTGGGAACCTATCAAAGAAAGTGAGTATCGCAGTGCATTCCCTTGCCTTCGAGAGTTTTCGGTTGAGAACTGTCCTAAACTCTCTGGAAGATTACCTGATTGTCTTCCTTCTTTAGAGAAACTTGAGATTACAAATTGTAAGCAGTTGGAGGTTTCATTCTCAAGCCTGCCATCCTCACTTTTGCAATTATTAATTAGGAGGTGTCCAAAGCTGAAAGAAGAATGCAAAAGAGATAAAGGAAAAGAGTGGTCCAAGATTTCCCACATCCCTTATGTTAAGATAGATGGCAGATACATCTACGATCCCTTGTGTTTTCGGAATAATTTTGATGACATCATTGGTATGTCAATCTCTAACTCCTCAAACCTTATTTACATTATAAATGATTTCAATAGGAGGAAGAATTAATGAGCTCTATAGAATACTATCACATCATTCGTTTGTCAATATCTAACACATCAAATTTACTTCCTTCTTTTTCATCTATTTGTATCCTTTAGCTTGAGCCACATCCCTTGTGTTAGGATAAATGGCATATTTATCTGTGATCTATAAAGGAGGAAGAATGAATGAGCTCTATAGAATCTCATCACATCATCGGTATGTCAATCTCTAATACCTCAAACCATATCTACATTTTTAATCAAAATCTACTTCCATCTTTTGCATTTCCTTCTTCTGTATTTATATATATATATATATATATATATAGTGGTTTTGCAGATTCAAGCAAGCAGCTATTCGATTATAGAATTGGTGACAGCCCCCAATTGGACTTTGAAGTAAACTTCATTTATTGAAATTTGATATTTACAATTTCTGATGCTTTGCAAACTATAGTCAGTTAGTTAATATTATAAACATTGACACAGCTAGGTCTCTTTTGGATGATGGGCTGGACTAAATTGATCAAGCTGCAATGTTTCTATAATTTCAACAGACAAAAAAACATGCCCGTGGGAGGGCTCTTCCTATCTACCTTCACGTTTTGGTATGTCAATCTCTAACACCTTAATACTTATCTACAACTTCCTCCTTTTTTCATCTATGTTTAATTATTCTGTCCTTTTTTTCATATATGTTTAATTGTTCTTTGTTGCCCTTCCCCCACAGCAGGCAACCTTGGTGTGGACCCTAATCAGTGAGCTTTTTGAGCTTGTATGTTTTTGCCGCACCAGTCATTAATGCCTTTTTGAAGAAGACATAGTTCCTTCTTTTTTATTTAAGTTTCTTTGTATCCTTGTGTGGCTCTTATACATGCTTCTGTTTTCCAATTGAAGCAGTTGATGGACGACCTTAATTGGAATTCGAAAAACTTAGGCTTATTGGTATTGTGGTATGTGCATACTTGAAAATAAAGTAATCATCTCTGTTCTTGAAATTGATTGTTTCTTCACCTCAATAAATCTTTGAATTATTGTGGGCGAAAGGTAATCTTGTGGCTTGGAGCCCTTGAATTTCATGTGCTTCTGGAAATATGCTTCAATACAACACTCATTTTGTGCTTCAATGGTCGTCTCCGGTAATGTACAATTATTTGCTTATGTGTATATATTGCTCTCAATTGTTTCAATTCATATTGTCATGATTGCTGCAACGCAATCTTGTGAATTGCATATATAGGAATTTGAAGCAATCAATCTTATTTTTCCTTATCATGCTATTTGTATAGAACTCTGCATTGGTCTATCATCCTTGGTTTTCCAAGATATCTGAGATGCAGCCCTCATGATCAGTAGAAAACCGACTAAGAACTCAAGGTAGTTCATCTGATCATACCCGTAAGAAGACCAATCAGAGATAAGATTTGTGGCAACAAATATCCTCATGTATGAATGAACATCTTGCTTATGATGTTGTTGTTGTTTTACATTTTCGATATTTCTAACATATTATGGTAATTTAATGTTGTCGTGCATCTTGCCATGTTGTT
This sequence comes from Dipteronia sinensis, assembly GCA_033220585.1. Classification (NCBI taxonomy): domain Eukaryota; kingdom Viridiplantae; phylum Streptophyta; class Magnoliopsida; order Sapindales; family Sapindaceae; genus Dipteronia; species Dipteronia sinensis. The sequence goes on from JANJYJ010000085.1 coordinate 10,510, forward strand.
TCTTGCCTCAGTCCGATAAGGGGGTCTAGGCAGTAGCAAGGATCCAACAAGAAAATAGCATTTGAGTGAATCTTCCTCCATCCTTATGAGGCAGAAGAAACAGAGATCAAATGCAATAGCACGTTAGAAACCTGAAAATTTGCTCCTATGTGGTGAGCAACCTTCTTTCTTCACCCCTATGTAAACTTTTTCTTTCTTTCTAGCATTATCACCTTCTTTCTGGTGTATAATATCTACTAAATTAGTCTTTCTTTTCATTTAGGATGAATCCGACTATTTCTATACGAACCAACAAGTACAAAAACTGTCACATTTTCATGTTACACTTCAAGAAGAAGGTTGTCCCATGTCTGGTTGTGTATTTCCCTTCCTGCAACAACCTTGGTATGTATGAAGAGCTTGTATTTTTTTCTCGTTGCTAATACACAACAACTTCCAAGCTCCAGAACTAGGATGTCAGTACCAGTCCTAACATTTTAAATACCAAGTGTATGTTTAGGTTCTATCTTGATGAAGTTTAATGACAACCATGTATAAAGAGATTAGTTGAGTACTGGGAGTTTGAATTTGCATGTACTATGTTTGCTTTATGGAGTTGATTATGAGAATGTTATCTCTCCATGGCCTTTCTTGTTCATTAGGCCACACTCACAAGCTTGAAATGACATCATTGACACAATGAAAAATATTATGTGAGTGTTAAGGTATTGTTTGTATCATTACTCTTAAGCAAAATTTGGATCTGAATGGATTGTTATATTTATTAAATTTTGATTTCTAAAATGTAAAATTTTAGTTGTCATTTTTATTTCTTAAAACAAACACTTCAAATTGCATGTAGCTCCATTAACATTTTGTCAGACAAATGTTGAAAATCCTATTATAAATTGAAAGACATGATATGGAACACTTGTAAGATTATAATTTACAGGATCATATGAACAAATATTGGTAGAATATCAGCCAAAAGTAAGCATATATATATATATAGTCAAAAGAGAAATTAAAACATCAACATGAAACAATTTTCATATAGTCCCCACCCCAATATATATGTAAAGACACATGAACGGTCTAGCATAGTGTTGTCATTTACTCTGCTATCACCTCTGGTGCCAACTTCAGAAAACAATATTTTCAACACTTTCGTTAACGTGTCCTTTGAAGATAAAAATTTAACAAAACCAAAATTTTGTAAATTCTAAAAACCAAAATTTTGTAAATTCTAAGTATTTGATATGATTTATAAAGTACTGTTACCTTCGGGCTATTAGAGCTTGAAGTGACCATGTACATTCTAAGTATTTGATATGATTTATATATATATAGATATTATACCATGTAAACTGCTGCAAGCACAGTTTCAGTCACAGCACCACATTTTTTATGTCATCAGTCAACACCTTTGTTTCAATAATGGAGACAAACCCTGTGCGTTTTGGTGGATTGACAATTCAGATGGCTGGTTAGGACAAATTTCAGGACAGCACGCCACTTGGCGAACCTGTCTCCAGCCTTGTAGTACTGCTGGCAACTTGCACCTAATGAGTCGAAACCTTGCGTCGTAGTCTCACCATTGGTTCCTGCCAACTCAACAGTGCCCTTGTCCACTTTGATCCCTGGAATTACTTTGTTTACCGGGAGGACTTCAACAAAAGGTTTCCCGTCAGAGCCTCAGAGGTCATCTAGTAGAGGCAGGGGCGAAGTCAAGATTTTGCCGGGGGTTCTTTATTTATTGTAATAATTATGTTTTTAATTAAAAAAATAATATGTTTCAAAAAACAATTAGAAATAGAAGGAGGGGTTCATTGGATATAATATATTTCACCAATAAAATAATAAAACTTAAGAAGTATGTAAAAGCACTCTTGTTGCAACAATTTTCTTTGTGGGGCCGTGGCCGCTGTCGGCCTCGGCGTACCTCCGCCCCTGAGTAGAGGGATTGGCGGATGGATTCATTTTGACTCTAAGAACTTGACAAGGAAATTTAGATTCAATTGGTTTTGTTACAAGGAAATTTGAACAGATTACACTGTAACTATCAAGGATGAAAAGATTTTATAACAGGTGATTGTTATAATTTGCTCCAAGGATGGAATTTTTCTTATTTGTTATTATATGTTTATATTGTGTTAATTAGACAAGTCCAACTCAGGGTCATTCTGGAAAAAAAAAAAATTGTTTGAAATATTAGTCCATTTATTAGCTTAAATGTTAATCAAATTTAATTGAATATGTAATTAATTAGATGATCAAGTGAGATATGAGCATTTGAGTGAAGCTATCCTCAATCCTAATTGAGGCAGTTGATATAAGTAGAAATTTTTGCAGGATAGCCGATGCAAGTCAATAATTAGCTGACAATTACTCTGTTTTTATTTGTTACTTTATTTTACCCACTTTGTTATTTTGCACTCTTTCATGGAGTTGTCCGTAAATGACCATGATGATCCGAGACCAATAAAATTAGAGGTCTGCCAAAACCTGTCGAAATTAACGGTTAAAAAAACAATCTATAATGTGATATGATAGAATTAGTTTCAGAAGAAAAGGAGGAGAATGAAGAAGAAAACAGGGAGAATACGTATTTGTTTTGCAATTTCTATACTTTATTCATGAGCAAATAGACCATTTATAGGTCTATATACTGATAACTAATGATCCCCAAAAGTAGGGACAGATTGGCATATGAGAGCTGATGTAAAGCACTTTGTGCCAATCTTATCAAGACTAACAATTCAATCTAAACTAACAAACAACCTAATTTATTCAATCATATCACTAAGATTGCTATTGACTGAGTCCTCCTCCGAGTTGCATGCATGAAGGCATCATGCACATATCATAATGCAACTCTTATGAACTTGAGTTATGACCTATGAGTGAACGTGACTAACTTTTATTTATACAGGTGTGAAGTAATTTTTAATTTTATCATTATTATAGCCTTGACTTAGCAATTGTTCTTGTATTTTCATAAGCACTCCAGACATTTGTTTTGCCAATGACATATATATATATGGTTGGAAATCCAAATTTGTGTTTGAAATTTTATTAAAGTTAATGAGAGACAATGATGGGTTAATTCATCCATAGAAATGGTCGTTAAATATGGGACCAAACGGTGTGATGTCCTACGCAAGGCCCAGTCCAGTCCAGTATTTTAACAATAATTGTTCAGTTAGGGACTTTTACTAATTGGGCCGTCTGGTGGTGTTGTCAAAAGGCCCAGTTCAGTTATGGAAAACAAAACAAATAAAGAGAGAGCGAGATGGCACGTCATCCAAATGGTGACACGCGTGCTGGATGATGTGGCATTTGAAGCTGTAAACAGTAAACTGGGTTGTGATGAAAATCAAGTTTTTTAAAATCCAAATTTAGAGAATGTTAAGGTTTGATGTGCAATAATTGTGTGTGGGGTGTTGATGTTTGGTTGCAAGAGGGTGTTTGCTGTGGAGAGTGCAAGCTTTCTCAGGTTTTGACAGTGTTTAAAGAGCCCTGGATATGAGTGATTTAGTAGCCTGCTTTTTTTTTCGATTGCTGAGACTTCGATCACTAGTCTTTGGCAATGGAAAGGTATAAAGTTCTTGACTTTATATGTGAGTTCATTTGTGTTGGTTGAATGTTTTATGTGGAATTGTATTGTCACAACTTATGCATTTGAATTGAATTTTGATGCTGTAAGTGTTTGCAATGATTTTAAAAGAGCAAGGATTGATTTTGTAGTGCTTATGGGGTTGTCAGCCTTTTTTTTTTTTTTTTTATGGCCGAGACTTCGATCACCCGCGCTTATAGGGTTGCTTGAAGATGATTTTTTGCTCCTCATTTGTACCTCAACAGATATTTAACTAAAGGGAAGATAATGTTAAAAGATGATTAAGGTAGCTCAAAGATGAGAGGACAAGTAATTAATTGACAGTGCTTTGAAAATTGGGTTGGATCATCTTTGAAACTTGCCTTTTTAAGACAACATAACATTAAAACATCACACTTTTTTTTTTTTTGATATGTCAACTAGATGTTAACAATGTTATAGAGTGTTCTGTTCCGCTAAAAAGGTGTGGAAATCCCAAACCGGAACTGATGCTCAGCTTAGAGATCAAGTAATAAATTTCCATATATGATATCATTTTACGCATCTTCAATCATATTACAAATAAAAAGAAACAAACACTTTATTATTGTAATAGGTTGGTTTAATATTCTACATATACATTTTCTGGACATATTCATCCGTTTTTGGAGCTGTTTGCATCTTTCCATTCGAAAAGATCTATTTGGTGAAAGAAAGGAAAGCAGACATGTAACTAATTGATGTCAATCGAAATTTTGCTCTTTCAAGACCACAATTTTGTTGAACCCTCTCCGCCCATCGGCAAGTGCAGTTGAAAATAAAGTCTTTCGATCTCCTCATCGAGCAATCTGCACACAATGCTTTGTCTTCGGTCGCTGCTGATTTTCACTTCTTCGTCCCCAATTTTTCCTGATCAACACTCGCTGCACACAATCAATCAATATTCCATGCACAACAAAATGCCACACAGATACACTCATACACACATTCCATGACACCGTGACTGAATCTCAAAAATCAAAACCGAGATAGTTAATGAAAAAGCCCAAACCTTACAAACCTTACAAAGCCCAAAGCCCAAAGCCCAAAGTGTATTTATTTATATTCTTTAAAGAAAGCCCAAAGTTTAAATTAAAACTTTAATTTAAACTATAGCTTATTTTTGTCTGGTTAAACTCTTAACAAGGTGACAATATCATATTTATTTATTATTATTTTTTTAAAAGGTATCATATTTGAACTTGGATCTATATTTAGTACAAATAAAGGATATAATCGAAGCCACGACAAAAAATATATGATAATGTCACTCACTCCACAAGATTAAATTATTAAGCTTTAAAACTGTTATTTCAAAAATTATTTAACAAATTTAACTAAACATGAACCACTTGACAAAAAAATAAGGATTACATATCAATTTTTACTTCACAAACTATCCTCACAAATCTTATTTATTTACATAGTTGTTTTCTCTCACAAATATTTATGAAGGTATGTTAAATTGAGTTGCTCTTAATAAGTAATAACCAATTCTTTTTTCTTTTTTTTTTTGAGTATTGACAATAATACAGATTATCACATGTGCAAAACTTTATAAATTAATTTATGGATATTAACACATGAGATAAATGGTTTAATATTATTTTTAAATAATTTTCAAATTATGACAAATTGCACTTCCGATAATCTATTTAATACTATTTAAAGTAATTGCATATTAAAGCAATTCAATCCCGTTGTTTGGGTTCAGTTCTAAATTGTTTTTAACTGTCTCCAAATTCTAGGGTTCCAAAGTTTAAACTTTTGAAATGCAAGTGAATGATAATTTAAAGGGACTTCAATTGTTTTTTAAGCTGCTGGGTTAGATTCTTATTCACATATTGAAATGGTCCATCCTAATTTTCCCGCAATATTGTTACTTTCTCTTTTAACTTTTATGCCATTTTCGATCCATAAACCACCATCATAATCATATATCCATTGAATTGTCACATTGATGTATAATTAATATTTTTGGGTCAGCTATGGATCATAGAGAATCTGAGATAATTTAAGTAATCAGATGATCCCAGACAAAACTATGCTTGAGTAATAATATCAGAATTCAGAAGTTTCAATTTATGCAATGATTGTATATCAATGGTGGGATCAGAAGTTAGGTGATTTGTTTGAGCAGTTGGTAGTTTTCATTCTCAAGACTTTCAGGGTGCGTTTGGTACGTGGACGGGACTGGACAGGACAGGACAGTTGTTTCATGACGTGTTTGGAATGTATGGGACATGACAGTGGACTGTACTGTTATACGTTTGGTATGGCTGGGACAGGACAGGACAAGAGATTCAAATGACCAGAGTGCCCTCCTTGTTTTGTCTAATATTAAACAATATATTAAACAATTTTTATATATCGTATTTAACAATATTAAATAAATATTGTAATTGAAATATATTATAATATTTAACAAAAATAAAATGGTTCAAATGACCTCTTGTTTTCAATTACAATATTATTATATTTTACACAATAGTAATATTGTAATTGAAATATATTATAATTATTTAATAATATTATATACTAATATGATATATTATATCATTATATATAATAATATATAAGATATATATATATATATATATAATATTAAATATTTGTACATATAAAAAATATATATTATATATATTATAATATATGTATATAGATTAATAATATATATTGTATATTAATATATATGTATCCAATATATATAATAATATAATATATATGATATATATTATTAAAACAATATATAATATATATATATTATATATATAATATATTAAATATATATAATATATTAAATATCTTATTATATATATGATATATATTATTAAAAAATATATATATATTATTATATATATATAATATATTAAATATCTTATTATATATAATAATATTTAAAAAATTTATATTATAATTACATATATAATATTATATATATTATAAAATTATATATAATAATATATAATATATTAAATATATTATTATTATATATAATAATATATTTATTTATAATTACATATATAATATTATATATATTATAATATTATATAAATAATATATAATATATAATATATTATTATATTTATATTAATATAATATAATATTATATATGTAAATACATATTATATATATAATATATACACATTATATATATAATAATATATCTATATATATTATATATATCTCTCATATATAATGTATTATATATATTATAATAATAATATATTATAGGATCTATATATCTATACATCTATAATGTATTACTATATATTATTTAATCTATATATTATATATATAATATTATATAGATAGATGTATATTATATATATATATAATATATATTAATATATAACATACATATATATATATGATCTATATCCTATATATTATATTATATATAATATATATATGATTTAGTATATATTTAAATTATTATATATAAAATATATTTTAATATGTTATATAAATTTTAAATAATATATTATATTATATTAATTATATATGGAATTATAATTTTAATTTTATTAATATTAATATATATAATATATTTAATATATTATATATTATTATATATTCTATATATATGTAATTATAATTTATATATATTAATAATATATATATAATATAATATATTGAATATTGTTTTTAATTATTTGACACATTTAAAGGGTAAAGTGGTCTTTTTGACACTGGTCCCATGCCATGGGACAAGTTGTCCTAGGGTCTTGGGTGGGACAATTTTTTGTGATTTTTGTGCCACCTTGTCCTGTCCTGTCCCGTGCTAAAGTCGCGCCAAACGTGGGACAAGAACAAGTTGTCCCACCTTGTCCCGTCTCGTCCCGCATACCAAACGCACCCTCAATGCCATTGTCCAATGGATTTCAAGTCAATGAAATCTATGACCTCTTGGAAGATATTTCAGATTTTGGTAATTGGTTAAGGCAAGGTAACTTTCTGACGTTTAAATGTCTAAAACTTAAGATTATTGATAGTGAGCAGCTCATAAAGTTGTGTCAGTTGAATAAAACTTTCTTGAGAAGCCACCACAGAAGTTGCATAGCTTCATCTCTATCACGGAGCTACGGATTGAAGATTGCTCAAATCTTGTCTCATTTCCCCGACATTTGTTTTCCTTTCCAATCTTGAGATTATAGATTGCAATGCTCTAACTTCATTACCCAAGAGAATGAATCACAAAAATGCATGTCTTGATAGTTTGAAAATGGAAGATTGTAATTCTCTAACATTCATTTTAAGAGACCACTTACCCTCATCTATTAAGAAACAGGTGTTTGATAAAATGAAACTAAGAGATGATAAGAAACTAAGCTAAGAAGAAAAAAAAGGTAAAACAGAGTAACAAAAGCTAGAAAAACAGAGTAATGACACCATTGAAGAAAAGCCAAGCTCTCAGAGAATTTTTCAACCATTATTCTTTTCGTGTGTCTTACAATGAGAGCCAGAGATAAAGTTTTTTGAGAAAATTGCCACCTGGAAATTCAGTTATAACAGAAACAAATTTTCCCGCCAAAACACGTCTTCTTTCTATCAGGAGCTTTTTTGGGTTAATGATGATGATCATGATGATCACCGTTTGATCATCATGATTGGAGCTTGCTTGCTTTGACTTGTAGAATGATATGAGCTAACCGGGAAGACTAGCTCACATCATTAGATTGACTGAGCTTGTTCTTGACCATTAGATTGACTATCACGATTTGTGACTTGAGATGTATCTCTAACATCATCTCTAAAAAGCCTTGATATAAGAAATTGTGAGGAATTGGAGTATTTTTGGGGTGATAAAGAGGAAAGTTGTATATCATTGGTGACGAAAACATTTTGAAGAAGATTCAATTCCTATACATTTGTTTTTTAGTGGGAACCCATTGATGGAATGCCATAATTGGACTTCAAAATTTAGGCTTATTGATATTGTGGTGTGCGCATACTTGAAAATAAGGTACGCATCTATATTCTTGAAGTTAACCGATTCTTCATACAATATTTGTTATTTCAGATATCATAAATATTAAACGTACTTCATACTTATTACAATTGATACATTAGATTTCTTACAGATAATTGGTTAATCTTATTGGTGAAGAGAACTAAAATGAGGCTGTACATGTTAGCAAATACGCCTAATTTTTCTTTAAAAACTCTTCGTTTATTTGGCGTGTTCTTCCTCAACTTCAGGTAAACAATTTCAACCTTGCCTTTATAGTTAAACTTTAATGTATGATATTCCTAAATCATTTGTGTTTAACAAGACTATCGGTATATTGCTGCTGATTTTGTTTTGTCAATGCAAAAATTGGTTGCTAGTTTATCTCTAAGAGTGCAGTCTAAACTCATTGGGATATTGCCATTGGTATAACTAGTCAGGTAATAACTTAGAATTCATTTATGAGATGAAACAGTGGCTTTGTTTAGTAATTCTGGAATTAATGATTAGTTTCTTTGCTCCTTGTTGGGACGATGCCACAATATTTAGGCTAGGTACTCTTGTGGATTTGGATTTGGATAATGGTGGCCACGGTTCGGTTTCGGGGCGGTTTCGGTTCCGTGGCCACCCAAACCGTAACCGAACCGAGAAAACCGTTTGGTTTTCGGTTTCGGTTTCGGTTTATATATTTTTTTAATTTTTATGGCCACGTGTCACTTTTCTATTGGTTAGAATTTTTTATTTATTTTTTTAATATATAAACCGCCCAAAACCGTCCCAAACCGCCGGTTTTGGGCGGTTTGTGTTTCGGTTTTGGGCGGTTTCGGTTTCGGTTTTGGACGGTTTCGGTTTCAGTTTTTGTTGTTTTTTTTTTGTCTTTTTGTCCACGTGGCACGTTTCTATTGGTTGATTTTTTTTTAATTTAGAAAAACCGCCTCAAACCGCCGGTTTTGGGCGGTTTTGGGACATCCCTAACCGTAATCGAACCGGCTCGAAACCGGTTTCCAACCGGTTTCGTAACCGGCGGTTTCGATTACGGTTTCGGTTTCGGTTTTGGATGGTCGGTTTCGGTTTCGGTTTTATACACACGGTTTAACCAAACCGTGGGCACCTCTAGATTTGGAGCTTCTTTTGCAAATATGCTTCTATGACAACACATTTTGTGCTTCTAATTATTGCCTTTGGTAATGAACTTTTATTGCAATTGTTTCTCGGTTGTTACAATTCATTGCTATAATGCAACCTTTGTGAAATGTGTATTTAGGAATTTGAAGCATTGGCCTCATCAGCACAAAACTGTCTTAGAGCTTAAGGTAGCTTATTTGGTCATACCCTAGAGAAGACCAATCGGAGTTAAGATTTTTGTTGACATTCCTCATGAATAAATTGAGCATCTTGCCCTACTCTGGTTGGACATTCTCAATCTTTTTAGCATCTTGCCTTTTTAGCATTTTTAGCATCTGTACAGAATGCTCTGTCCCTATAGGAGAATTCCACTATTGTGAGATATTGAAAATTTGCTCTTTCGTGGTGAGCAACCTTCTTTCTTCTCTGATTATGTAGACTTCTGTTTTTTTTTTTTTTTTTTCTAGCATTGTTACCTTCTTTCTTGTGTGGATTGCCTACTTAGTTTGTCTCTCATTATGAATCCGATGATAAGAACAAACAAATAAGAACCGTCACCTTTCCATGTTACACTTCGATCATGAGGAAGGTTCTCCATGGTCGGTCGATTATTTCCCTTCCAGCAACAACCTTTGTATGTACGAGGAGCTGAAGAGAGCAAAGGCAAGGATATAATGGACCCTCCTAGTTGGGCTTTTTGGGCTTGGGTTTTTCTCTAATCTAGTATGAAGCAGTCCTCAAGCTCAAAGGCTAGGCCACAATGTGGCAGTTCAAACTTGTTTCTACATAAAAAGCAAGCGAGTTTATGTTTTGTTGATGATGATGTTGAATGACAATCATGTAGAAAAGGGATCAGTTGAGCTCTTGTGATTTGAATTTGAATGGTGCTTGATGCAGCTGGTCGGAAATTTCTCTCTGCCAGGCTTCTTCTTCATTTGGCCATGGTACAAACTTGTAATGACAATTTTGATGGATTTCACGTGAGAGTTTTATTGTTTGTACACCTTAATTAAACAGCATAAAATAACAAAATGAACTGAAATGTAACATCGGTTAGAATATAATACTATTGTTGGATACTGAACTGATAGTATAAGTTTTTAAATTTAACAATCACTAACTGCATCAATGCAAAATAAGTCTGTAAGTATTAATATTTTAATGGATGGAAACAATTATTTTCAAAATCTGTTAATACATTTTATATAAAGTGGGAGCACAAAACAGAGTGACCTGTTCCAGACAATAATTGTAACGTAGTGTGGTGAGTGATATGAGCAAAAACTCACACAATTATTGAAGAATGGTGGAGTCCACATGTTTGGAAAAATACTAAAAATAGTAACTTTTTTTTTCTTTCTAGGTGCATGCAGAAGAAGCTCATTCAAGGCCATGTAAACTGCTGCAAGCACAGTTTCAGTCACAGCACCACATATTTTTTGTCATGGCTCCATCAGTCAACAAAAGTAAGTAAAAGTGGTAGCAGCTTCTTTTTCTCCAAAGGCCTGCTATCAATTATGTGATTTATTGGTGCTGATTTCTTGCTTATGCTCTTAGAATGATATTGGTATATAGTATCCTTCCCTGATCTGGATAGTCTTAAAAAAAAAAACTCAGGACCGAAAGTTTACAAAACTAGACATATAGATTTAATTTCTAAATTAGAGGTTTAGTTTCGAAAAGTTAAGAAACATAACTTCGGTTATGATATTTTCTTTTTCAGGACCATACTTTTTATTAAAGTTGTCTTAAAATGCCCTGTTCTTTGGTTCCTTTTACAATGACTTGGACTTTGACTTACAACAACCAAAAACATCAATTCAAAAGCTTATCTTAGTATATTTTTTTTCTGTGCAATTTCCTTGCAATGCAATGGAAGGAGCAACAAATATCTCAATATTAAAAAAAAAAATTATTAAAAATTATAAAAATTCAAGGCTCGTAATGGACAAGGCCACTTAGATCAGAGATGTCTGCTCACACTTTTCAAATTAATAGATAAATATGAGACTCGAACCCGTGACATATACGAGAAGGGAAATACACAACAAGTTAAACAAGATTTATTTTAAAATATAAAATCTCTAGAAGCTATGATCAGTATCACAGGAAAATTTTACAAAACAGTATATATAGTTTGTGTGGTTGCAGTTACTGCCCAAATACACCGGAATTTTCCAGAGGCCGAGAAAATAATTAAAGAAAGGTAAAATTTCTTACGGATTTAACATTTTCTTTTAACAATTGTCAGAGATGGGATCAACAGTTAATTTGTCCTATATAAAGATTAGCTACAATACATCCAAAGAATAAGTAAAATAAAATCGTGAATATGCATGGATGGGAAAATTTTATGGATAAGTAAACTTAATTTTCAGTACATATTTACAATATCACATTTTCAATCCCAACTTATATGTCAGTTGAGGTATCAATTGGTGAGTGTATATATATTAATAATTACAAATCAATTGAGGTGTTAATTCTTGATTTGTGAGTGAGGTCTACATAACTTGATACATAACAATTTTTAGTACACATTACAATTACAAATCAAGAATTATAATTTTACTAAAGGAAAAAAAACCAAATAATTGTCCGCATTATTTGAGCAATGTAGTTTACAATGTCTTGGATTCTTGATTATGGGTGGAGTCCACACTCTTTTGGAGCAACCCAAAATATCAATTGAGTGTAGACTATGAGATCACACTCATGACTCCCCGCTTTGATTGATTTATGAATTTTTTTTTTTCGCCTTTTAAAAATAGCACGAAAATCTATAATTGATATATATGGTAGGTAAGTAAGATAAATCATTAACATGTATTCAATTAATAATTATCACATCATTGGTTAGTATACAAACATGATACAAAAGGTGGAATGTCATTTTTAAGCTATAGTGGTGTTAACATTTCTGTATGTTCCTGATGGTCCAAAATGATGATTAATAATTTGTGAAGCTGATTGAGATATACAGCAAATGATTTATTGTTGAATTTGTGTATTGTCCAATTACTCTGTGACTTTTCTTTAGATTCCTGAATGATACAGGTGGAGTGGAGTCCACGGTCTTTTACAAATATAATTGCTCTGTATAAATACAAATGTGTTGGGTTGTCTAGTCCTCCATATAACTCTTTAATGCAAACAGAGTGTCCTGTTCTCATATCACCTTGGTTTTGCCAATTTCTATATACTTGAGTTTAGAGCACTTTATGTTGTATTATGATCATACAATATATTTTGCTTGCAATGAACATGAACCAGATAAAATAAAGAAATTATCATCAGAGTTGATGGTTTGGTTCCTTCCCAAACAGAGTATTAGGGGGTTTTTGCTCCACATAGACGATTGAAAAAAAGTTGGATTTGAACTATATATGTATATTTCACCGCTTATAAATGATGAATCACCATTCAATAATTGCTTGAATACAACTTTCAAAAATGAAGTTTAATAATTTAGTTTAAAAATAAAAAAAAAAAAATATGATCCTAACAGTAACACAAGCTTTTGAATTGATGTTTTTGGTTGTTGTAAATCAAAGTCTAAGTTATTGTAAATGGAACCAAAGAACAGGGCATGGATGAATGTATGTTCGTTCCAACAGAGCTCATGAATTTGAAAAAGAGCAAATGTGAATGCTTGGGAGAATTCAATTTGGAGGCATCAAAACCGATAATGAAAACACAAAAGAGGTCATTCCACTGTCTATATTACATCCTCTATCTTCAAATACAACTGAAATATTATATATTTTACAAACCGTGTAGACTCCACTTGATAAAAAATGATCTATCTAACAAAATTAACTCCGTTCGTTTGATGAGTGTACAAGTTTAGATCCTCTCATGATATGACTTTTTACTGTGCTATCTTTTCAAAGTTCTTGAGCTTGAATAAAACACTCAGGGATATCTCCCTTTCTACATCTACTCTCACAATAACAATGATATCTACTCCCACTACGGTGGAGAAACCTCCTTACACATACCTGTAAATCCCCAATATTGAAACTTTATTAATATATTGCAACGGCAGTCCACGTAACAAACAAGAAGTCTTATCACCTATTAATTATAGCTAAAAAAAATAAAGAAAAAGGATTAAGAGTTTATTCAAATCCTGAATTAGTTTTTTTTTATATTATATTATGAATTAATTGTTATAACTTAAAAAAAAAAGACGAAGAAAGATTAAGAGTATGATAAACAATTTTGAAAGTTACTATTAAAACC